>SNQN01005723.1:32225-42621 GCA_008642245.1 Bassia scoparia
GATTGGACTTTGAAAATTTTGGATTGGATTTGGACTAGAATATGAAAGTCCAAATTTATTTCGGATTGGATTGGACTAAGCTTCAGTCAAATCCAAAGTCCGAATAGACACCCCTAGCTAGAGGGATATCAAAGATGGTAGACAATAACCCACGAGATTGGCATACTCTCCTACACTATGCTACGTAGGCGTACACGACTTCAAAAAGGGATGCRGAGGGAATGACTCCATTTCAATAGGTTCATGGGCATGAACCAGTATTTCCAGCAGAATTAAGCGCAAAATCTTCCAGARTGGCTAGGCGGATGGATTTATCATTTGAAGACTATAATGAGGCAATGACAATTGAATTAATGGATGTGGAGAAAGAACGTTTGCGTGCTTTGGAAAGTATCAAAGCCCAAAAGAAGCAAGTAGGTAAATCTTATAATAAGAAAGTCAGGCATAAGATTTTCTTAGAAGGAGATTTAGTATGGAAGATAAAGTTGCCCGAACATAAATATAAAGATCACATCTTTTGCTAATGGTCATTTAAATGGGAGGGACCTTTCAAAGTGGTTAGAGTCATGTCTGGAAACGCGTATCTTTTACAAGAATTAGATGGCAAATTCATAAAATAGTATACACCAATTATTTAGGAAAGCCATCAAAATCTCCGATCAAGACATCTGGACCTAAAGGCATTTGACAAATGACGAGTTGGTGTGATTATAAATCCATGTAACTAAATTACCTAGGGCAGGTGATACGTGGATTTCGGAAAAATGAGGTGATGATGATCACTTTGGATTTTCAGAAGTTTAAAGTTGCCTCATGTGATTGACACGCGGGAATTGTAAGAAAGTCTAAAGGCTTTTAACGGAAGACAGAAGGTCAAGAGACACCTAAGGGGAAATATAATTATACGAAAGTTACTAGACCTCCACTTTGCCTATAAATGTAACCTGTCATATTAGCATCTTACATCCTCACTYATTCTCATTCTCTCTCTTAAAGAAATCTTCTTCATTTTCTTCTTTCCCTGGATGAATTGGCCTAATATGCCAACACTAATGGAGTTCAAAAAGTAGGTGCTTAACAAGGCCCGTCACCTAAAAAGCTTTAACTTTATCAACCATGAGATCGCCTACTAAGCTCTCTATGGTGTGGAGTGGAAGTATACGGATAGGGAAAAGAAGACACTCGTTTCTTTTGAATTCAAGTGGTTCAAKTACTGGAGGAAKGGAATTTACCACCCCTACAAAAGAAAAGAAAAACATGTAGATGAGGTAGCATTCCGAAAGGAAGAAAAGGAATAGGAAGAAGAAAGAAGGAAGAAAGAGATGGAATTGTGTCTTGATGTCGAGCTACGAAAGAGGGACAATGACGGAAAAGAGAAGAATGGGAAGGCTAAGTGCAACTGCTTTTGCCAGAATCTGAAGGCTGAACCGGCGTCAACGTCACAAGCGTCATTTCCTAGTCATATATCATCATCATCGTTGTCGTCGTCATCAATTCCACTATCGCCGTCTACGGGATCTGTCCCTGCGAGGTATAAAAGGAAAGTTGCTCTTGATCAGAGTGACGATGAGGACAAGATTGATTCTAACAACTACGACATGGTTAGCGATTAAGTTACCCCATCTTTGCCTTTACAAAGAAGTAAAATTAGTCCAATACATAATACTAGCAAGGTCTTAGTCATCTAAACCATCTAAATGTTAGAATTATGTATTATTTATAATTATTTAATTTCAGACTTTTGTACGAAAAATTATATCGCAATGTTACAATTGTAACTCTGAAATTTTAATTTTACATGGAAATATTTTACTTAAATAAAGTCTTTTATTCCAAAGTATAGTACATTTTTTATTTATGATCATAAAATGTCAATAGCACTTTAGTGATGATAAGACATGACAAACTTAATACCGGCGTCATACACTAAATGACAGTTTGGTAATGATAGTGCAACAATTTATTACTTTGATTTCCAAGTAATTTCCCAAACAAAAGGTAAATGTAATTCTTGGAAATCGTGACCAATTGATTGTGTGCATTCCTACCCAAAAACCACTTCAAATTCATCATATTGCAAATATAGAAGTGACCACAAAGTTATAGTTGTCATAAAATTATAAGGTCATTGCTATAACAAAAGCTCTATGATGAGAATTATAAGTCCTCTGGCGATGTCTTGTGGCGTTAATTCGCAAGGACTCAAGTGAGTTTGCCCTTGCAAATTAAGGGGGCAATTTGTTACTAATAAAAAATATTTGTCTGACTTTGATGACTAATATAATGATAAAGAATTCAATAACTTAACTAGCAACTTTAACTGGCGATAGCGATACTTGATGCTTCTCACTTATTTCAATCCAGCGATAGAACATAAGCGCTAGAAGAAATTACGGGAAAAGTGGCCCACTTGGAAATGACCCAACAGGATAAGGCCCATGAAGCGTCAAGAGACAGAGAAGACATGGAGGGAAAGCACAAAGATTCAAATATTCAAGAAAGAGCGCCTACAAACCGTCAAAGGAGTAACCGCTGACAACCACCCATGATCTCTACCATTGAAGCCTATAAATAGATGAAGCTGGAGAAGCAGAACACACACACACACACACACACACAACACACACACACCACACACACAATCAAAACAACAATTTTATCCTTTCTTAGCATTAGCTTTCTTAGCCACACTTAGCTGAGTAGCCAAGATAGTTTAGCGTGAGCAATAGTCATCCGCTGATGGATCTATAGCATGTTCGGTGTTAGCTCCAATGTGTAAATCAATGCGAGGTGCATCCGTCACTGTGATACAGTTGGAGTTGACTCTATACTTGAAGGTAGTATATGGGATGACGTCATTTCTCGTCATCTCTGCTTGTATTAGGTTCAATTTTTCCACATCAAAGTTTTATTTCCTTATACATTCACCTTTTGACTCTCTATGACCCTAGGAGCCATTTTTGTACAGTTAGCGAGGCTTGGCGATTTATATATAAGTCAGGTACTCAAAGGGACAGCCCTAACCGAATAAACAACAACATTGGGCGATGCCGCGTTGGGTGCAAGTGCAAAACACCTCAACAGTCACGAAATATAATGCAAAGTGAAGGAAACAGCTTTGATGGAAATACTCGACTTCTGGTGCGCCTTAAGTGGAGGTGAAGGGCCAACCAATGAAGGATGCATTGTGTACTAGGGAGTTTGCCTTCCGACCATGCCCCTACGCACGTAGAAAGAGAATCCTTTTGTGTTTTTCATGTAATCTAGGGAAACAATCTTACTGTTCGAAAATTTCTACTATGAGTATCACCTAGAGTCTGTTCAGAGGAGGGTTCTTACAGACATTGAGTCCTAACAATAAGGGAGCAACCATGAAGGATAAAGCTCGAGATAATAGCCCAACTTAAGTCTTTTTTATACCAATGGTTCTGCAAGGCCATAAAGAAAGTCGAAAACTAGATATCAACGACTAATATATCTGTACGATCCGAAAACCTATAAGTATGATATATCTAGGAAATATATCTATATTCTCCATATATTTCCCTCCTAATAAACCGAATCCTCGTTAGGTTACCGACAACAACACGAAGAGAATTTTTAGTTTTCTCTAACATATCGTATAAAGCCCGCACTGTAGATCACCAAAAATTTCTCCCAAAGAGTAATCAATGATGAAGTATACCAACATGCGAATTAATTCCCGACGTCGGAAAATACGCAATTGGAACTCGTAATGAAGCTCGAATATATGGAGTCACCTAAATTATGAGCAAAGTCAAATACGAGCAAAAATATTCTTTCGTTTTCTCGATAATGCTCAAAGGTTTCAAACAAGTTACGCTGACGATTCCATGCTTTTTGTTTCCATATGTACGTGGCACAATTTTTCTCTGAAATCCGCCAGGGATTTTAAATTATTTTCTGATTTTTCTACTGATGTCTATGAATTTGCATGTTTATAATACGCATGAATACGCAGAAATACATGAATAATTAGAAAATACGCGGAATGGTCTAGAACTCTAAAATAGTACGTCTTGCGAAAGGAGGCCGTCTAGAATAATCTCGTAAACTTAGAAAAACGAGACACATATGGCAAAGAATTCATTCGAATTAAAAATTCAAGATTTTTGGAAAAAATATATACGCAAGGAAGGCTGCGTATATAGCGCAGCCTTTGGACGGTTATATACGCCACTCACCTGCCGTAGGATATGCTAAAATTTTCGTTCCCTCCGCCGCTAGAAAGACACTTTGCCCTCGACTTTGAGGGGACTCCACTTCCACGACCAAGCATACAGTTCCAAGTTCATATACGTATTCGCTATTCGCCTCTCATTCACAAAAATCTTCAACAAAATAGCACACAAAAACACGAGTCTTGCTTCTTTTTGTTCGTTTTGAACTAAGCGAAAACAAGGTTAATTCTGAATTACCATCTATAATTCTCTTCACTTCTTTAACTGATAACCATTACTGTATGAGTTCTATGTAATTTAGCACAATGTAGAAACCGACCTGAATCGTCTCATGTAAAGTATGTTGAGGAAATTATTATTCATGGCTTTTAAATTCGTTTTCGCTAAACCTTATTATGATTATCTCTACTGTCATACTAACGTTTCCCTTTGCTGAATCTAGCATTCAAGACCCAAAGACATTGCTATTACGAGTTTTAACAATTTGTGACCATTTTCGAGAGCAAGGGGATGAGAAAGGCGAATAAGCAGATAAGAGTTTCATTATTAAATGATTAACTTAACCAATTGTGTTCATGTTTGTTTTGGTAATATTCTATCACACTGTGTAGAGTGCTTAAACAAGTACCGGAAATTCGAGCGTACAATAAAGTCAGGATATCAATGACGCCGTTTCTAAGCACCTTGTGAATATGACTACAATAAAGCGATCGCCTGTACAGTGTAGAAAGTCTTCGTTTGTACATAATAGTAAAGCTCACTTAGGTAACTCTTAGGGTAGGGCGCTAATAAGGTGAACGAATATTAGTTTGTGCATCCAATAAAATCGTGCTTTAATGGAATACAATGAGAACCCGAGTAGAGGCCGCTAACATGCGGGCGGATGGTACTGATTCAATCCGTACCAGTCCCCTGAACCACGACCTGGTTAACTCTGATTGGAGTGGGCCATTGTTTGGCACCTAACTGTTTCGGGCCGCCCGTTGAAATACCTTTTAGGCAACGGTGGCGACCTCCCCTTACTCGACACACACCCCAAGGCAACTCAACGGGCGGGTTCCGGGCCAAGCCACACAAAGCACCTCGATGTAGTACCAAGCCGCGCGCACCCGTATAGAATCCGAGGGCTGCGGCCCAGCGCCTACAAGTTGAGCGACTTCACTGGGAAAGCACCGTTAGGTGAAGTGGATAAAGACTTGAAAAGTCTCGTAATTCCATCATCACGGATTGGATTTTGCATTTGCATATGACCTTTCGAATAAGTCGCGCCTTAGCTCCTGGGTCTCGCTTGGCATGTTCTATGCTTGAGACTACCATAAGGGGGATACTAGCGCTTGGCTGCATGTGGTTAATTGATCGCAATGGCTTAAGGCAAGTCCTATCCCGCTCCAATCGCGGGGTGCACGTGTTACTGAGTGCGGTCATAAGGGGATCTTGGCCATACACACAATGCAAGTGGTGAAAAACTGGACCCAGTTCTTATCTTAGAGGGACACTCTCGTGACCTTAACGCTAGAACCCGACTCATAGTGACTTGTCAGCACGTGTCTTGATATATGTGCAGTATGGGTAACTAGCCATGTACAGTTCTACGAGCCTAACAACAACACTTTTCATAAGTCCTGGTCAGTTGTAGTTCACAATTATTCCATAGTCCCCATAGTGACTTTAGTTGACCTCTACCTTAGTCGTGACCATAAGTTCACTAGGACTTGTCTCAAAACTTCGACCTTATCAACACAGACTTTGACCCTAGGTCTTGACCCTTGACCATTAGACGTCCACATAGACCCGACCTTAGGTCTTGACCCTTGACTACTAGGTAGGCACAGACTTGACCTAGAGCGTTGGCTTTAGACTCAACATTAGGACTGACCGTTACTTCAGCAACAACAGGCCGACTCGTAGGTGTGCCCTAACCTCCTAGCACATGCATACAGCACATCCCAATGTCATTTGGTGCCCTTTCAAAAAAGAAAAAAAGCAAAAAAATTCAAAACAAAAACAAACACAAAAAAAAGCAAAAAAAAAAAAAAAAAAAAAAATCAAAAAAACGAAAGGCACTTTGCAATCAACATTCCATTCAGGAAGATGACCATGGAATTAGGACATGCTATTTGCATCTCTGCATTCAGTATATTCAAACTGACCAAGGGAAGTTCACTAAGGGTTATTCTTGCTTGAAACAGGTGAAGCCGTCTCCATAGCCTTGCTCGACCGAAAGAGTTTGAGCCCTCAGCGCCAATCCAAACCTAACCTTGCTAACAACCATCATAACCATCACCTTAACACCACAAAATGGCCTCCCAACAAGAAAAGCCAAAAGCTGCGAGCAAGTTCAAAGCTTGAAGGCTAAGATCAAGGAGTGACCTCGACTCTCCTTGGACGAAGCGTTGCGAAAAGGCAACCAAAAAGCCATTGACATCCACCTTACCAAGACAACCTCTCTTGACCCCAAGCCTTGCAACCAAATTGCCGAAGGATGTCTCAGACGACAGACCATACCCAACAAGTTCAGAGCCGACTGATGACCTCGATTCATATAAAGGGATTAAGACACCAGCCATGGGCACTAAAGGGAGGACTCTGCCTTAGGTCCAATGGTCTGTCCCCTTCATTGTGAAACTGATATGTCAGAAGTGGTTCTTTCACCCCTGAGAAAGAAATAGCTACGTGGAAGACATCATCCACGCATTCATGGCAAGATACAAGGGAACCATTCAGACCCAAACATCCTTCCGAGGCTTGAAATCCTAAACCAGGAAAGACGAGGGGTCACTACCTACCTGACTAGAATGGAGAGGAGTGCTGCCACTCTAAGTCATCTGCTCCACAAAGAAGAGAATGGTCAAGAAGCTTCATTTTCTGCCTCCAGCCGAATAACAAAACATCTCAAGTATCGAGGCCTTACCACATCGCAAAGGTCCTACCGACATGCGATGTGGAACATAGAGGTACCTCTTCAATGGAGTCTTAGCTTAGGAATCGACGTCGAGAGAGTCGCCGTTCCCTAATTATTATCATTTTTTTTCTCCATTCGGGTCTATGTCAGTAGTTAGGATCAAAGCTCTGCAATTATCCTCTAGTAAGAAGGTTCTTTGATGTAAAAAAAGTTTCCTCTTCCACTACCTCTTGTAGCCTCCATAAGTTGTGCTTCAACTTAATGGAATCAAATTAGATAAACACCTCACAAATCAATAGGACAGTTCGCAAGTAGAGGCCTCATTCATAGCTCCTGGACAAAAATAACCTCTCCTCATTCCCTTCATCAAATCAAAATCCTTTGCGAGACAGCCGCCTGAGCCAGGAAACACATTCTATTACAGCGCCTATCCTTCTTCATCACTCTTGCACATCAGGGCCTAGAACACCTTTGCGACCAAACGAATGGAGCGTAGGAAAAAGAATGTGCAAAAGAAAAAAAGTGAAGAATAAAATGGCAAAAAGCCCAAAAAAGTTGTCAAAACAATCACAAAGTTCAATGCCAGTCATCACAAATGCAAATCAATGTCAAACTATCCAATGCAAATCCAAAAAGTTCAAAGCCCATTCAAACAAAAAGCAAAAGTCAAAAAGCACACTGCACTGGGGGTCACTTCGTGGACATCAACCCTTTCACCCATCACACCACAACCAAACACATACATACCATAACAAAAGCCCTCTCGGACGAGGCATTGTCCAAATCATCAACGAGAACTACCGACGGTCGATTCGTAAGGATATCGAAGGAAGCCTCTTCTCGAGGTCGATCCCAATAATCAAATAATAACATTCCTGAGGTCCATCATAAGTTTGATTCCTAAAGTCAAGAAGCACAGGATTCCATGTAGCACCCGACATGACTCGGAGCTTGTGAACCAACATCATGTTCAGCCAACCACAATCAATCCCCCTTACTACCCTTAGTCACAAATTTAGCCTGTATTTTCGTCTGAACCTTAGCCATTCTTTCATACGCCTAAGGGCCTGCACTCACCTCTTCCTTAGGCATCTCCTGTAGCTAGTCATCAGGCAAATTCCCTCAAGCATCGCATTGCAGCATTCCTCCATGTCTAACTCCTCAGCAGCATTCAGCTCAAGTTAACGATTTGGGCAAATCAAAAACACATCCTCATCCTTACTACCCACAAAAAACTAAGCGCAAAGCCCATGACTCCAAACAAAATCACTAGCCTTGACCTACTTCATCAGCCAATGCCCCAACCCATCGATCAATGCTGGGGCCACCCACTAAACCACCACCATTAAGCCTCCCATGCACATCCACAACCCAGCATGGGGTTGAGGCCACACTGCAATCACAAGCATCGCCTTGCTCGAATGGGGGCTTGAGATCGGTCCATCCCGCAATCCAAAAGCATCTACCATTGATCAATTTCCTTGGTCATTTCATGCAGAGAATCTAAGAATAGACTTGCAGTAACACATTAGCCATGCAAACACTTCATAAGCCATCATTGCGCATGAGCATCACAAACTTCACACTGCATATGCATCCTGCCACAAACACATTACATGCACATTGGCACATGCACACTCGCACCCCCTCACACACATAGGCCAGGGCCCATCTTACATGCAGACGTCCTAAATGAATACTTGACTTCGTCTTACGAGACGGTGGGCTCGTCAGACCAGGCAAAGGGGGGCTTCTTCAACACAACAGCTCCTTACACACTCGGGTTTTGAATTGTCTCCCGGCACAGCAGAAATTCCAATAGTGCACACTTCGGTCTGCCGATTCTCGCTACAGGAAAGCCAGCAACACATGCTTTCGGTCTACGATTCTCCTCGCTACACGAAAAATCCACACAACCATCTTTCGGCTACGATTTCTCCCGATAGCACGCGAAATCAGCACAAACAATCTTCGGTCTATAGCGATTTCCCCGCGACAGAAATCCAGCACAACCACTTTCGGTCTACACGATTCTCCCGCTACAGAAATCCACACAACCATCTTTCGGGCTTATGGTTCTCCGCTAACAAAGAAATTCAAACACATACCACATCTTCGGCTGGAATTTCTCCCTGCGAAGAAGTTCCGTCAGCCATAAACATCTCGGGTCTGGAAATTTCCCGCTACATGAAGTTCCGTCAGCATCTCTCGGTTTGGAATCTTCTCCTCCCCAAGGAAGTTCGCGCACTCTCCGGTTTTGGAGTTTCTCCCAACAAAATCAAGGGCATAACACCGCAGGCGGGTAAAGGTAAATACTAACCTTTGTTGTTGCAGGTCCGGGATATCTTCATATCGGCGGCGAAAAGGGTAACCAGGGCGCCAGAACGCTGATTCTCTCCGTCTCCGGATCGAAGACTGTTACTTTCGTCTACGAGACCTACTCTTCTTCAGACTCAGTCAAAGTGGGGGCTTCTGTAAACACCTATAAAATGTCTCCCCAAATGATAATGCAAGATGAAGTAAGCCACAGTCGCAATGATTCGAACTCGAAAAATCGCATTAACTCCGTAATGAAGCCGAAATAGTGAAAGACACACCGAAATTATGAGTCAAAGGTCAAATAACGAGGCAAAAAAAAATTCTTCGGTTTCTCGATAATCTCACAAAGGTCCCGAAACAGTTACGCTGACGATCCCTCAGCTTTTGTTTCCATATGTCCGCACATTTTCCTGAATGCCGCCACAGGTATTTTTTAAATTATGTTCTGATTTTTCTATATTCATGATTTGCAAGGTTAAAATACGTCAGAATACGCAGAAATACATGAATCAATGAGAAAATAAACGCGGCAATGTTCATAGAAGCGTCCTAGAATAGACTTCTTGCGAAAGGAGCGTCTAGAATAACCGTAATCGTAGAAAATCGATGACATATGCAAAGAAATTATCGAATAAAATATTACAGATTTTTGAAAAAATAGATACGCAGAGCCGCGTATTATACGCAGCTCACCTGCGTATATACGCTCTAATTCTCTCCGCAGCTATCAAATACACTTTGCCTCTGACTTTGAGGCGATTCCGACTTCACGGATCTAAGCAGTAATCAGCATTCAGAACCTAGCCGCATTACTCATCTCTCATTCACAAAAACTTTCACAATACAAATAACACGAGTCCGTTTGCTTCTTTTGATTCGTTTTGACAAGCAGCGAAAAAAGTTAATTCGAAGTATACCCGCTATAACTCTCAACCTTCTTTAACTTTGATTACGCATTAAATGAGTTTCTAAT
>SNQN01005724.1:0-21506 GCA_008642245.1 Bassia scoparia
AAGATCCAAGCTGCCCAAAGCAGCACCAAAACGAAATATCACAATCAAAGAAAGAAAACAAACAAATCCTAGATCAAATGAATTGAGCCGACATGCTCGGCTATACCCAAACGTTATAAGTAAAAAAGTTGTCAAATGAAACAGGTAAATTACTCAGACTGGTGGAACCTCGCTTAGCTTCAGCCGGATCCATCCAAGAGCAGATTCCACCAAAGTTGGCGTATACCAGGTCCCCCATCAGACTAGCTGCATCATCCAGCATCTCTCCAGTC
Organism: Bassia scoparia; assembly: GCA_008642245.1. Classification (NCBI taxonomy): domain Eukaryota; kingdom Viridiplantae; phylum Streptophyta; class Magnoliopsida; order Caryophyllales; family Amaranthaceae; genus Bassia; species Bassia scoparia. The sequence continues at coordinate 273 of SNQN01005724.1, forward strand.
AGGTAACGAAGAAAATTCCAGACTACTGAGAGAATCCATCAGCGGAGGTGGGACAGGAGCCAGATTGAGTAGGCTAGAAGCTCCTTCCTGAAATTCTCTAGTTCCTACCAAGTCTTTCAGTATCACAGGACCCACAATATAGCATCCAAGTTGGCATGTATGCTCGTCTCCAACAGGCCTCTTAAACTTGCATTTCCATGACGCTGCAAGCTACGTGATCACGTGTCCGCCTTATCTGGCGAGCCACAGCCACAGTCATCCTTAAGCTCGGAAACAGCAATTCCAGCATTTCTCGTTTGGTTTTCCCCCACCGACGCCTCCACGCTGCTTTCTTTCGACCGATCCAGGGGCCTCTCCTTGTCAGGTGAAGCCAACTGAGCTAGTCAAGTCTCCAGTACGCCTTTATAGAACAGCAGCAGTTTGGAAAATGCCCTTGGAACCATAAAGTTCTTGGATACATTGCTGGAGAGCCAGGTGAAGCCATCATGTGAACAACCCCAATATTTGCACCTCCAGCGGATCAGCAGCAGGCTGGAATACTACAGCTGATCATTCCGCAAAACCACGCCAGCTGTCCTCATGCTAGATAATCTCTGGGAAACGATAGCCTGACCCAGCAAGCAGCCCTTCCAAACACTGTTTCAGCGGCCTCTCTTGTTACAGCACAGAAGGTTGGATGATCAGAAGTAATGTCGAATGACCGGAGCTTCACCGAAGAACCTTGCAGCAGTTTGGGCACACAACCACCGAAGCCTTTTCGCTTCTGGCAACAAGAGCCTCTCATCTATCCACTCCTACATAGACATAGCAAACTAGCGAAGGAAAAATTTGAAATGTCAGAATCTAAGTTAAAAGGTTGAAGCGAAACTAAATGACGTCCACTATAGACATCCTCAACCACCTAACCATGGCGAAGTTAGGAGACTTACAACTAGACACATTACCAGGGAACTTCACAACTAATTGACTTAGCGAAAGTTCCGTAAGCGAATACAGTCATGAATAAACCACGCTGAATGAGCAAACAAAAAAGCAAAAAAATTAGACAGAACAAATACAAAAAGAAAAAACAGTCACTTCCAAAAAACACCAATACAAAACGACAATGCACAAATATAACCATATACCTCCACGTATTCCAACTCGCCTAACACCTTAAACCTAACCAAGAGTCCAAAGCTACAAAGAAAAAATCTGGCTTTCCACTTTTCAGAGCCTGCCGTTCCTCCCACCAAATCTACTTCACCCGATTTCATTTCAAAGTGAACGAGCATTAGCAAATCTTCTCTAATAGAGATAGTTTGCAAAAGATCGCGGATAATGAGGCGTTTCAGGATATCAGTATTAGAGTGCGTCAATTAACATGCATAACCCTCCAAAATTTCGGCTGAAATTGGCCAGGGCTAGTATGGGAACTGGTTCAGGACAGAACGTACTAATTGGGGTAATAATATAGAAAGACCTAGAGAAAAGGATACTCCATAAGAAAATCGACATCGCCCTGAAGACATTTCTCAGGTCTATCATTTGGTTGGGGACAATCATAACCGCTTCATCTGGGAACCGCGCGCATTCGAATTTTTGCAAGGTTCCGCTTCGTATGGTGCTTCGTCTACATTTCATAGGCCTCCCCATTCGAAATTCAAGGATCCTAGCAGAGATAAGCTTAGACCTCTTCCTAGCAGATGCTAAACACAGCTGAACAAAAAATTTAAATAACGAAACGAAGAGAAGAATGGTAACCTGAAAGAGAGAGATGAACGCGCCGAGCAAGAAAAGCAAGAAAATCGAGCAGAGGCAAGGCAGTGAAAGTAGAGTGATGAAGGGAAGACAGAGAGCTAGAGAGTGAGTCGAGTTGTGAAAGAGAAGTGAAGGCGACTTAATTTGAAGCAAAATATAGGCAGTTGCAAGGTTAAACGACAGTGACAGTTTTGGAGTCTGGAACGGTCAGTGACAAGTGGAGAGATGTAATGGAGAAAGTGGCAGATGCGAAGACGAAATTGCCCGCTCATTAAGAAAGATCTTATGAAGTCCAATTGGGCAAAATGTTGTGCCCAGATTTAGCTAGTCCGGCACCTTATTTTCCCAAAAGAGCAGTCGCAGGCTTAACGCGGAAGATAGTCTAACTGACCAATTTGCCACCTGAATACACGCTAAAATAATCAGATTGAGGAATAGTCCCGGAGCATCTCGGACACTGGAAACTCGTGACTAGGAGTATGTAGCTAGTATATAATATAGCGCAATATGTTAATAAATATAGGCATTCGACTTTCGCTCCTTCTATCACTTGAATTCTAGTAGCACGCTCAAGTAAATATGTAAGAACTTGTAATTATACCTTTAGCCAGTTGAGGCAAGTCATAGTGGATTGGTTAGCTACCTCACTACCTCCGGTTTTTCCCCGATTGGGTTTCCGCGTCACCATTTACCTCGTGTCTTTTCTTTATTTGTTTCTTTCTTTATTGCTTTACTCGTAGATTTAAATTGATTAACCTACTAGTGCCAGCTCTCTATCCTAGCTAGGTAGATAGCTTAGCCAGCTAAATTCTGCCTAAACAATGGTCCGGAGCTTTGGAATAATAGAGTGTTGTATCTCCTCTGCTTGAGACTGCGCAGAGCATTCACTGCCGTTCACTAAGACTGTTGCCAGCCCGCGAGTCTTTCAGGCGGCCATTCTCCGCTTGGAGAGCGTCTAATCTACTCTTTAAGTTCCTCCTGTGGCAAAACGAGTCCAAATTCTCGTCTACTCCTTTCGAAATTTCTTGCTTAAGAGTAGTCATGCGAAACATACTACCGTCCAGGTCTGCAGCGATAGGCGAGTGTGTCCATTCAGGCAACCTGGAAAGTTGGATTGGTCGGCAAGTGTCTCGCATGTGAGTTTACCTCCTTCCAGAGGAAGTGTGGTGTGATCGCCTAATCGTGGTGCTTGTCATACTCTGAGCCATTTGAATAGTCCTCCACAGACGGCGCCAAATGTGCTGTAGCAGTAAAATGTCGATGACGTTGGCCTGGCTACTAATAAGTTTCCTGCTTTCTGGGTTGAGAGAGGGGTGGAGGACTTGCCCGTCGATGCTTACCTCGGGAGAGCTTGACCTACTATGGGCACGTAGCTTGTTTCTTCCGTTCTTGACCTCCTGGCTGAGAAATCATAGCGCTCTGGCACCTGCACAAAGGATGAAAAACCTATTGGATTATTCTCCCTTCCGATGCTTAATAATGTACTGGAGTATTGGTAAATTAAAAAGTGTCAAGCTAGAGAGAGAACAGAAAGTAGTTGGGAGTTCTTGCAATAAATGCTATGAGATTATGTGTGTTTTTTCCTTGGTTTTTGGGGTATTTATAGGGAATCCCTCAAAAACCAAGGGGCACTTGGATGGGTGACACTTGTCATCCATCCGTGCTTCCGAGCGTTCCTTACTACCGTTTTGGTGTAGAAACGTCGGTTCTCCGTACCGTTTTGGCTCTGGATAATATATACAGTGGCGTTTGCCACGTGGATCGTTTTGACCCAGTATTTTGGAGACACGTGGTCAGGGATTTTCCGTGCCACATCAACTACATAATCAAAAAACTAAACTGTTTTATTATATTTATTAGGAAAAATTGCTAACAACTACTCATTTTTTTTTCCATTTTTAAAAACAACTACCCAAATTGTTTTTTATTGAAAACAACTACCCATATTTTTCAATTTTTTTTGCGAATCACTACCCACTTTTGGATTTTGGCTAGTCAACACCGTATTAACCACCCCAACGTGGCATCCCAATTGCAAAATCACTTAACTTTGTTGTTCCCACCTCTAAAACCACCCAACACCCAACACCCACCAAAACAACTCAACCACCCAAACCTCGTAACACTTAGTTTTTAGACTTTTCTTAGCTATCCATCTGTTTTTTGGACATGGTTCCTTCATAAAAGTTGTAGATCTCGGAAAAATACATGAAATAGGCTCAAAAATCACGTGATTTAGAGTTGTTTTCAAGTAGTTATGCCTTCCGCAAGTTTGAAATTTTAAAAGTGGGTAGTGATTTGCAAACAAAACATAAAAAGTGGGTAGTTGTTTTAAATAAAAAACAATCTGGGTAGTTGTTTTCAAAAGTGACAAAAAAGTGGGTAGTTGTTGACAATTTTTCCTATTTATTAACATTATTACTATTAATATTTAAAATATCGATCTATTTGATTACTAATTATTAGACTCCTAATAAATACATAAATACACTAATCACACAAGTAATCCTTGCAATCTCTTACTTATGCTTGAAAAACCCATCCTAGTCAATTTACTTTTCTTGTATGACACACGAGCTTCTTTCGCATTTGATTATTGTGGTTGTTTTTGGTCATATTGAACTAGGGATGTTAACGAGCCTAGCCGACACCGAGCTTTTCTAGGCTCGCTTGAGCTCGCGAGCCTGGGCTCAAGGCTTGGCTAGAGCTCAAAGCTCGTCGAGCCTCAAATGTTGAGCTCGGCTCAGGCTCGAGCTCATATAAAGGTTCGATTAAAAGTTCGATTGAAAACTCGTGTAAAAGCTTATTTAACTAATTTTCAATGATTCTAACTTCTAGATCTTTTAATTTTCAAGTTTCAACTTTCAATTTCCAACAAACTATTGTACCACATCCAAGTAAATATCCAACATAAAGCCAAATTTCATAATTTTGCAAATATTTCATCACATACTTACAAAGTCTAAAACAATTTAAACCAAATAAGATTAACACACAAGTAATCTTTGTTTATGGGCTTGAAATTGGGCTTTAGTAAATGTGAAGGTTTTTTTTGTAAAAAAAATTAATTTAAATACAATTAAAGTGTGAAATATATAAAATAATTATATTATTTACAATAAATAAATTATTCGAGCCAAACCTAACATAGCTCGTGTATCGGCTGATTTATTCACAAGCCGAGCTAAGTTGGGTTAAAGTTGGTCACACTAAGCGAACTAACTAAGTTGGGCAGGGATTTGCAAGGGAGTGTGATATCTACACAGTAGAACATGTGTAGTCGTGTGTGTTGTGCGTTTAGTGATGAGTCTGTGAGAGTGCTCTACTGTGCGTATATCGTCATCCATTTGCAAGGTTCTGGCAAAAAGTTGATAGTTATGTTAAAAAAAATAAAAGGCAAGTGGTTGTTCACAATTACCACTATAATCTCGGTGGTTGTTAGCAAAATTTCCTTAATTAAATAAAGGATTTTTTGTCAATAACTACCCACATTTGAGACTCTTTTAGAAAAAAACTACCCACATTTTATTTTATTAAAAAAAATTACCCAATTTTTGCAAAACCATTAGAATTACCTATCCACTTTGGTTTTCCGTCAAATGAAAACCACTTCTGGCGTGTGGGTCCCACCCTTTCCCTCCAAAATTCCTCTGTTATGTGAAATTACTTTTATACCCCAAATTAACCCATTTAAACTACCCTTTTAACACTCAAACCTATACCCGGCAAAAACAAACCCGATCCAATTTTGACCTGGAAACCGACCCGGAAAAGTTGGGTCATGAACAAGAAGATTTGACCGAAACCCGTTTTTTGACCGAACCCGTCAACATGTTTTAGAATGCTGACCGACTTGTTACCGACCCCGACCGACCGATTTGACCGATTTATCTAGTATAATTACTTATAAATGTGTTTAATCATGTACAAATCACAAATATTAGTCAAAGTAATAAATGTAAATATTGCAAAAGTTCACTTGTTGCAATAAAAAGAAGCAGAATGTGTAGTTTCGATAAAAAATTACTAGTGAATATGATCAAATTATGCATTTTTTACCTTTTGAAGCCCTAACCATCTTTTGCAAATAATAATATTTATTAGATTCAGACATATATAMGGTTTAATGAATAATTTCTACTTAGTTTAGTCGCATTATACATTTTTAAGTCCTAAAAACCTTAATAATTGATCTAATTTTTGCGAAACATCGAAAGAAAAAAAAAGGCGCTAAAAAAACTTGACCGACCGACTGACCTGTTACCGAAAACATTGGGTCATGAACAAAAAAATTTGACTCGTTATCAAAAAATGACCGACATGTAAATGCCCGAAACCGGACATTGACCGACCGATACCGACCTGACCGATCGATTTGTCAGGTATACTCAAACCCACCTCTAATCACTCTCTTTATTTCACTCCCTCTCACTCTTTTCTCTACTCACTTATCAGCTCATGTCTCACAATAAGAATTGTAAATCTGGAATTGCTGCCGGAATTTACAGCCGGATTCCATACTCAATTCCAACAATAAGAATCAATCAACAAGAATAACAACAGAATTGCGAATTGCTGCCGGATTTTACTCCGATTCCATACTCGATTTTCTATTGCCGTGAATTGCTGTCGGATTTTACGCGAAGACGTGCCGCTACTGTCATCCGTCGCTTGTACGTCGCGTCGTTGCGTCGCCACCGCTTGCTCTGCTGCTCGCCGCATGCCCTGCTGCCGCCGCCTGCTCAATTGCTCGCCAAAACAGAACATCAAACACCCAAATATCCTTATAATAAGACGTGATTAATTTTTCCTTATAATATTCAATTGATTAATTTTTGAAGAAATTGAAGATGGAAAATGAGTAAAGATGAGATTGATTCCTCCCTTCATTCTCAAATAAGACGTGAAGGTTAAAATGAAAATAATGGTAGATTTGAGATGTAGTATAATTGAAGATGACCATATCTCTATTATATAAGAGAAGGGGGGAGGAAGATGGTGTCCCCATTCTTAAAAGTCTTTTATACCCTTAATGAATTTTGAAAAAAATATGAATTAATAAGTCTAAATTACTCTTTTGCTTATTATGTGATTAAAAATGAAAATTGCATTTCTTATGTAACTTAATTAGTGAAAAGGTTTAAACAATGAATTGAAACGCAACATTAATGGTTTTATTATGAATTTCAAGCCATATTTAAAAAATAGCTACAATTCAATAAAAATTGTATTGCTAATTAGCTATAAACATTTTATTTTAATACATACTTTATACTTATTTTTAATGATGAAATACAATTTTCATAAGTCTAAGCACGCATCGCGTGCACATAAAAACTAGTGGGAAATAGTTTAACAGAATAATGGTAGGTTTAACAAATTTGAAGAAATTGAAGATGGGAAATGAGTAAAGGTGAGAAGAAAAAATTGGAGGAATCAAAGGTTAATAATGGCAGAATTGAGGAGAGAGAGCAAGAGAGTAAGAAAAGAAACAAAATGAAGGAATGGAGAAAGGAATCAGAGTGTAATGGAGGTGAGGGTAATGGGGTAGATTAGTTGTTTAGGTATGGGTAGATTCGTAATTTTGTAGGATAAGAGAAAATAGGGAGGGAAAATGGGCCCTAGAGTCGGAATCCTCCATTTTTTGTCTGGAAAATGACCGAAAAACCAAAGTGGGTAGGTAATTCTAATGATTATGCAAAAAGTGGGTAGTTTTTTTAAATAATATGAAATGCGGGTAGTTTTTTCTGAAAAAGTTCTAAAATGTGGGTAGTTATTGGCAAAAAATCCTTAAATAAATAACAAGTAATATATATTGGAGTATATAATACTCAAGGCAATTCAGAGAAAGCTACTACTTATACTCACTCCATCACAGATTAACAGCAGCAAAAGAAGTATAGTATGCAGTATGAGTGTAGTATGCATGTTGTTGAGTTGTTAATATTGACAACTATTAATTTGTTAGGAGTTGTTGTAAGCCTGTAAGTTTGTTAGGACTCAGGAGAGTGATTTGTACTGTAATACTCCCTCCGTTTTTTTTAGTTGTTCCAGTTTCCATTTTGGGATATTTTTAAATAGTTGTTCCAAACCAATCTAAAAATAACTTTTTCACATTTTACCTACTTTATTCACTCTAACATTAATGAATTATCCCTTTCTAAAGTCAACTTTCATTACTTTATCCAATCTTTTCACCCAAAATTACTTTTACCAAAAAAATTTCATTCACACATTTAATCTTTTACCTAACTTACTCAACTTTTTTACCCAACTTACTCAACTATTTTATCCAACTCAATCAACTCTTAAATACCGTGTCAAAACCATATGGAACATCTAAAAAAACTGAGGGAGTATGAGATAAGAAGTTTGTTATTGATGTAAGCAAACTTCTAGAATGTTGCATTCACTAGAAGCATGAGCACTATATAAGCTCACTTGTATCATTCTTCATTCAATAATATAAACAAATTTTTCTCCAAGTTTTTTCTCTAAATGATGATATTCAACATGGTATCAGAGCATGAATTTGAATCTTGCCATGATTGAATCATCATTTTCAAGCTGATCAAATCAACAAAATTTTTCAAAACCTCAATCATTTTTTCTTCAAACCTTCAATATATTCTTTATCAGATTGCTCATTTGTGCCTAAATTTCTGCTTAATTAATTCTTCAAAATTCTTTTGAATCTTCATCAAAAATTCATCTTCAAACCAAAATCACAAAATGTCAGAAGCAGAAAGTAAACAAAACAACAAACAAAATACTCTGCCACCAAACCAGAATCCTACATCAATCTATTACATTCATCCTTCAGAGAATCAGATAACTTCTCTTACATCTGAGAATTTTGATGGAAAAAATTATGGAGAATGGAGAATTGATGTTATGCTTTCTCTTTCTTCTCAAAACAAGTTAGGATTTCTTGATGGAACAATTCCTAAGCCTGCTATAACAGATCCTAATTACACTGCTTGGTAGAAGTGTAATGATATGATCAAATCAAACCTCCCGAAYRCAGTTAATTCAACTATATACAAAAGCATCATCTACTTTCCAATCACGGAAGAAACCCGAAAGGATTTTGAAGAGAGGTATTCAGAGAGCTTGGGGTGTAGATAAAATCTGGAAAGATTTTTTCAATTATGACTTTATGGGTCGGAGCGTAGACGGGCGGGCAGAGAGAAGGATTTGCTATATTTCGATAAATTTAAAGGTGATTCACATTTTATATAAAAACCGAGCATTGGCTGCGGATTTATCTAGTGGTGTTAGTGTGCTAGGGTAATTCATCTCTACTAATCATATTAAACAAAATGATTTCAAAAAATTATTCCAAAGTTATAAGTTTTTTTCATGAAGAAATACAATAAATTGGACGATATTCTAATCTACCTAAACATTTGAAAACACCTAAATTTTCATGCATAAAAAAGGTCATAAAACGAATGTGACGACAAAAAAAAAATACTTTGCCACTGAATATGACATAATATTTTGAGCTACGATGATATCAATTAAAACTGTATGAATTGATAAAATAGAGATATTTGAAATTTTCAATTGTCAACCTAATTTAATATATCCAATCCCTAGGAATTACACGACGTAATTAATTTCCAATCTATAAATAATTACTAAAACAGAACATGCTTACATAAGCCTTTGCCACATGTCACGTCCTTATGAAAAATTTTCCCTCCAAAACATATACGGAGTAATTAAATCATTCTATTTTAATTTATTCTTTTTACTTTTACAATTTTCACCTTCCCAATTTTCAAAAATTAATAATAAATGCTATTTTGTTTAAATACTACTCCGTATGTTAAATTAGTTTAGGAGTACACTTTTTAAGGAGTATATTCAATGCCTCATTTACTCCTTACCCTTTTGTTTATCAATTCATCATCTTTCTATATACTATGATTACTATCTACTTTATAGTAATTTTTTCAATTTAATTTAATCATCTTCTAACAAAATTTTAACAAATAAAAATATTATTTGTCAAAACCGTGCAACGCATGAGATTAATCTAAGAATTTGTCAATATCACGTGTCAAATTCTTAAGTAGAATAGTCCTTCTAAAACTACATTTGACATTATTTTCTAGAATTTTTAAAATTAAACCTTTTTAAATACGGAGTATTCATTTTTCTAAGATGTTAGCTATTCATATTTTATTATATGAGCAAAATAGTTCATCAACATATCAAATGTCCCATTTTCTATCTATCATTTTAATTATTAATTTTTCTTATTTCTACTATGTAGGTCATAATTGTTTTTTATTATACTCTAACAAAAATTTAATTTAATCAAATTTCGTCTGTGAAAATCGTGCATTGCACAGAGCTAAATCTAGTGTAATTCCTGTCCGAAATTGTTTCCGATTGTAATTAAACGAGGCCTAGTATTATAAGCAAAATAAAAAATGGCTGAGTGGCTTAAAATGACACACTAATTTGAATGGACCATCTAATAAAGCAACAATTGGTATTGGTTGGACCTTAGGACCACCTAAAATTACATGAACCTCCCTCTATAAACAACCACGTGATTTATACGGAGTAAAAAGAAAACCCAGCTTCCTGCTTCTCATTTTCCACTCTTCAAATAAATCCTCAAACTTATATTCTCTTTCCTAAGATTCATTTTTTCCCAAAAATTTCAGAAAGAATTTTCTCTCTCCTAATTCCTAGCATTTGAATATATTGAATTCATACATCAAATTTCTTAAAATTTAGGTTAAAGATGAATCAAATAGAGATGAATGATGAACATAATCCATCAATAAGTGAAGATCATGCGAAGGAATGAAGATCGTGATGTTGAAGATCATGCAAGGAATGAAGATTGTGATGTTGAAGATCATGCAATAGAGATGAATAATGCTGAAAAACAGAGTGAGTTTCAATGTTCAAGTTATGTATTATGTTTTTGAATATTTTTTATTGCACATTTGTTATTTAATTTGATACTGAAGATTTGTGATTATGATGAAACAATATTTTGTAGATTTGTTATTTAAATTGTATGAGTTTTAATGAGTAGTATACGCAATTACTTTTTAATTTCAATTTCTAGTGAGTAGCTAATGTTCAGCTTTACAAGTAAGAATATTCAACGTCCTGTATTCAATATTCAATTTACATTTTATTTACCAGTAATGAATATTCAATTTATAAATTACAATCTTCAATATTTCGTGTGTAATATTCAACTTATACATTGTTCATTCGTAAAAGTTCATTGTTAAATATTCAAATTTCATTGTTCAATCTTCAAGTTTTTGAATGCAATATTCAGCTTCTTTCTATCAAATTTCAATTCAGTTTAACACATGAACATTTGTTTCTATTTATTTGAACATTTGTCTTAAGTATTTTGAACATTAGCTACTGTTATTTTGCGTAGGTTGTGTTTCGTTTTGCGAGGCAAAGCAAAGTGTGTTGCTGAATGCTACTGTTAATAGTGATGAAGAGGCTTTTAAATTGTATAATGATTATGCATATAAGATTGATTTTAGTGTTAGGAGAGGTAAAACAAGGCCTCGTGCAGATCGCAGTAATATGAGGAGATTTCTATATTCCAAAGCAGATTTCAAGAATATGATAGTTATTTTTCTTATTTGTTAGGGTGAAGGGTCAAGTCTTGCAAGAAATGTGAAGGCAGTAGATCCTTATTTCGACACTTTATTGTCTTATTTTGATAAGGAATACCGTTGATATAAAAAAATGTAAATTAATGTTCATTTTATTCATACATAAGTAAAAGTTCAGTGTTAAATATTCAATTTTCCATAATCAATGTTCAACGTTTTGAATGAAATATTCATTATTTTTTTAGTATTCTAGCATGATTCTCAAATATAATTGTTCAACCAATAATTGGATGAATAATTTGAAAAAAATTATGTAACTTCCGAAAAAAAGAGAGATAAAAATGTCATCCAAAATACTAATAATATTGTTCAAGTGACAAGGTCAACATTAAATTTGAACATTCAATTGTATAATTCTATGTCCGGTACTAAATATTCAGCTTTTATACACCAAAATTCAATGTTTTGCATTCAATATTCAACTCTGCTTAATCTTTACATCACTTCATTCTTCTACTTCTTGCATCATTCATAACTTTCTCCTTGTGTTGATTACACGGATGTAATATCAATTCACTGCAGCAACGAACTCTGAGCTTGACAAGAACAACATACATCCTGTAAAATTACCCAAAAATAAATCAATAATATGTGTAATAAGTCAATATTGCACATGAATTGTAAGTTCTAAACAATCTATATCTTAATTACCTTATTAGAATTTGAGAATTGGCAAGTCCAATCTTCATGCCCATTGAATGTCTCCATATGGTGCATTAAATACACACCACAATTGACATAATCCGAACTTGATCTTCAACTCATAAGTATCAACTTCTTTTTGTATCCAATCATTCTATCAGAATTCACAAATTCTTCTGATTTGAAATAAGTAGCTATTGCTGTGAGCTGCAAATACAAAGTATACAATAAAATAAGATGAAGTAGAGTTGAATATTGAATGCAAAACATTGAATATTGAATGCTAAACATTGAATATTGATGTATAAGAGCTTAATATTTAGTACTGGACATAGAATATAAAAACTTGAATTATTTTACGCAAAACATTGAATATTGAACGCAAAACATTGAATATTGATGCATAGAAGGTGAATATGTAGTACTTGACATAGAAGATAAAACTTGAATTATGTTTTGCAAAACATTGAATATTGAATGCATAACATTGAATATTAAAGGAAAACATTGAATATTTATTAATAAAAGCTGAATATCTTACAATTTTTTTTGGATGATCAAAATACTTGTTTCTTAATTTTGTATTCTTCGCAAGTTTCCGATTGTCAATAATATAGATCATTCCCTTCTTTATGTGGATCACCATTAGATAAAAGTGACCCAATGCTAGAGTTGGCACAAAGATCTATTTGCAACAAAAATATTTTAAAAAGTTACAAATGAATGCAATATTCAGTTTAATTTTAGTGTTCAAAACTTAAATATTCAACTTATAAACACCAATCTTCAACATTTTGAAACAAATATTCAATCTTTAAACTATCTATCCATATTAAAGCAAAGCAATAACTTACCATCTCAGTTGTTACCAATCATGAGTTGATTCCTTAGAAACCATCTCTTTCTTCTTTGCACCATCATACCCATCTCTAATATCCATGTTATATGATCCTGTAGAAATATTCAATTTCATAAGGTAAATATTCAACTTTAAAAAATAAGCATTCAACCAATTTTATACTAGGAAACAAAAAGCTACTATGTATATTTTTTAGAACTTTAAAAATAATTCATAATGTTCTAACATCCAGTATACAACTCCTATCTTAAGCCTTTCTCCTTGCCTCTTAATTGATGCACAAAAATTTCAACATCATTATCATACATTTCGAAATTCGTTGTTTCAGTTCAAAAAATCAAGTATCAAAATTTTGAACATCGTTATCAAAAATTTGAACATTATTATCAAAAATTTGAATATTAGACGAATAGGATTCCAATACGGGAACTCTGAATCTAAATTGCTTTCTTCCATATTAGACGCCATTACAAATTAGAGCATATCAATGAAGAAGAAACGAAATTCGAACAAATTTCAAGGTATCAACAAGTTGAAAGCAAGTAGGTATTTTTCGGAATGATAAAGCATAAATACACTACACTAAAATTTCACAATGCATCAAAAATTCGCTGGTAACAAAAATTTGAACAAAAACACAATCATGCAATCAACAATTCGAACATCATTATGAAAAATTTGAATATGAAAAATTTGAACAACTACAAAAAAAAAAAAAACAGTAAAAATAATACACTAAAATTTCACTTGTTCTTTCTCTAAAAAACTCTTCAAAACTCCAAACAAAATAGAGTTAAGGTCCAAAATAGAACAAAATATATTAGTAAAATCAATGAAACTAAAATAGAATTCTCTAAAAAAAACAATAAAATTGAAAATTGTAGAAAATACCTCAAGTTTCTTCGTTTTTTAGCTCAGATTTTGAGTAATTGAAGTTAGAACCAAAAATTAAGAGAGAGAAAGTGAGGATTTAGGGATTTTTTGAGGGAAAAAAATCTGAAAATTTCGAATTTGTATGTACGAACAAAGCAATTTGGTAGTTGAAGCAATTTCAGAATTTGGAATGAAAAAGAGGAAACAACGAAGAGGATTGTAAGGATATTGGGCCATTTGGTAGTTGAAGTATGGGGCGGGCTTGGGGGGGTCCATCTAATTTTAGATGGACAATCTAATTTTAGATGGACTGAGGGTCCAAGGAAGAAATTGCCATAAAGCCGCCCGTTCTCTTAAAGTTTCGATCTGATGGCCCAAATCGAGCAATCCACTTGATTGGTCCGTAACTTTTTCAATACGATTCACATAACACCGAATCATTATATAACGCGCGAAATTTTTAAGATTTGAAACTTCTCTCATTTTTCTTTCACTTTCACTCAGCAAAAATTCCAGTTCAAAAAACTTCATCAACAATCGCTAATTCACTACTCATCGCAAAATTCGCTTTCAATTCGGAATGTCAGCGATGAAAGGAAGCGCTAAGAAGCGATCAGAGCCTGATTCCGGCAAGCGTAAACGAGAGTCTCCTCAAGATGAAGACCTCTTCGACAACGAGCTTTCCAGGTCTTCTTTTTCATTCTTCTCTCGCTATTTTGATCACTTTTTGTTTGATTCGTCTTTATGATTCGTTTCAAAGGTTTTTGTTTCAGATTTCGTGATGATTTTGGTGTATTTTTTTAATTTTTTGGTTTGATTTCAGTGAGATTAAAGGAATTATGTCAGCGCTGAAGCAGATCAGAGAGAAAGCTGAAAAGGATGGCCAGAAGAAGAAGGAAGAGACGATTTCTAGGTTTTCTTTTCTTCTTTGATACTTGATTTTTTGAACTGAAACAATCTATTTTGAAATGTGCTAATTATTCGTGATTTATTGTGATTTAAGTTGTTTACTTCATGATTGAGTTTCAAATTACAGTTACTAGTGTTGATTTCTGTGTCATGCTTTGATATATCAAGCAATTTGAATATTCAATGTTAATTTGCAAAACAATATTGCTATACAATGTACGTTTTCGATTGGATAATATTTCTGGAAAGTATGCTTGAGAATTTATGACTGATAAAGTAGTTGATGGATCAAGCAATTAGATTGTAGTACCTAACAGAAGATGGATCAACTCTTCAATCAAAATATGACTAAGTTAATCTTAGGTTACTAAGTACAATATATATATATATATATATATCTTAATATGCTCATTTACTAGAATTTAAGCAAATTGACCTAAAATTTTTGGTTCCAAATATCTGAATTCTGAAGTGGTGTTCATCATTCTGGAATTGTCAATTAAGTAGTTGAAAATTTTCAGCTCATCATTTTCCATAGATGCCAGATTTATATATTTATTTGGAAAATGGATGTATGCATTTTGCTTGGAAATATTAGGTTAAATCTGAATTGTTTGGTTTTCCGAACAGTGTGGCTGCAGAGATGAAGTCCATGTTCGATGAGTTGAAGGGGAAAATTGAGAAGGACAGGTAGATGAGATCTTGTGATTTATTATGCTACTGTCATGAACATTATAAGGGAATATTTGATAATTCTTTTACTAAATCATCTCAACTTTGGTCAGRTTTTGTAATTGTTAGGAAGGAAATTTCTGAGTTRCCCCCTTGGTTTTGTYTTGTSTCAGGCAAACTTTTGCCAAAGCATTGTCAAAGAGCTCWAAGGAGGTAATTGAGAWCGGCCACCAGCATCTATGGTTAATAGGTACGTGTTCCGATAAAGGAAGCTCGACAAATATATGATGAATGCATTGCTGTTTGTTTTGTCAGTGTGAAAATGCCCTGAAGGAGGAAACTGTCAAGTTTCAAGCAGTTTATGAGAAATTCAGCAAGGAGAAGGCAACACATGTTCAGGCACTAAAAGGTATTCGTTTAGCATAATCTATTGTTGTATGCATATTTGATAAACTACTGAAACAAAGCTTAATCCTATGTGTTAGTTATGAGTTCTGATGTGTTGTAAGGATTTGAAATAAAGGAACTCGGCATTCGCTTGAGATAACATGACTCATTGGATGCATTACTCAGTTGTTTGCCATTAGTTGTCAAGAATTTAAGGGTGCATCGTTCTCTGCTGAAAATCACGGTGGCTAATAGTCTAGACTTGCTCATGATAATGCTGTATATAAGCATATTGCATCTCTGACATTTGATGGCTACATCCTGAAATCTCAAACAAATTACCCTGAATTCTGTATTTAGGCAGCTAAGATTGTTTTTTTGCAGGATGATAACAAATTTTAGTGGTATATTTGATGAATATGATCAAATTAACTTTACATACTAAAGGATGTGTTTATGTCTGAACTTTCAAGAATATGTATGAATCACAGTTTGCTGAAGCATATGTGTGGTTTGTTTAACATTTGATGCTTAATGATGCTATGCTGCTTAAATTAATTTAATAACCTCTGAAGTTTTGTGTTATGTGCATATGAACATGACTTCAGGGATAAGCTTACAAAGAGTTTCTTCAACTAATGATATTTTGTATTCTTGCTCCTGACAGATACCATTGCCAAGTATGAAGAGGAGAAAGAAAGGCTSTCCATGCGATACGAACAACAGAGTAAGCYWTGAGACACCCTTGACAATGCAARAGTTGCAGTTTCTTACAAGAGTCGCAACAGAGTTCATCTTTGATTTCTTTTGACTTCAGGGAAGAAAGAGAAGAACATGATACAAGAAAAGGAGAAGGCTTGCAACGACAAAATTGCAGATTTGGAGGAATCCCTGAAGAAGAAGAAACAGGTGAATCTCTAAACTCATCATGTTATAGCATCTAAATCAACACCTTCTAAGCCGTCCAAATTGCTGTGAGCCTGAGATAGTTATCGCCTAATTGTTCCTCTCATTTCGCACAGGGTGACAAAACTTTCAGCCTTCTAAGGAAGACCCTGGGATCTTTCCTCGAAACTGCTTCAGATGAAGAATACGCACCAGATGACTAGATAGCGTATCAAGGTTTAACCTGAGCTGCCACTTGCATTAACTTAGGAAGAGGCTAAAATTTGGTTCAGCAATGTAATTGTATAGCCCTTATTACATTCAAGCATACACCCTGGTGCACATTTTGCGGCTGAAATTTAATGCAGTAGAGGAATACATTGTCTACATTTCGAGTTTCTTTAGTTGTAAATTCATGCAGAATAGTGTCGAAATTCTTAGATCATCAGAAAAGCAAATGTCAAGGCAGAATACTGCCTAAGTCTGTAATATATTTGCTATGCAGAATATGATTTCTCACATTCGCACGCAAGATAAATTTCTACATTTTGTTGATGAATGAATAAAATCACTAAAAAGGTCAGTTGTTGTCAACATCTGCTATTGTTTAGTCACCAATCTTGCACTTGTATTGCCATTACAGCTTAGACGTAACAAAATAAGCTGCAAAAGRGTCTTCAACGAGGAACACTAAAAGGTCGGCAAGCTTGGCTCTGCTGGACAGACAATGGAGGACGCCTGTTATGGTCCTGGTAATACATAAAAGAAAAGAAGCACTGTGTTAGTGAGCTGAGTATGATAAAGAGGCCTTCATATATCCAAAAACATTGAAATCTCCATTTTCGATCTATTTTCCTTRATATTTTTTCGAAAATTGGAGCGAAAGCCTAGATGACATTCTGTGAAAGAAAGAAGAGTACATACTCCAATGTATAAGACAGAACGGCAGGAGCAACACCGAACAGAGAGAGCCCCGTAAGGGTACATCAGCAGCACTTGACAGGTTCCACAGATAACCTGTCCGACTTGATGCTCTAATAAAGAACGATTGGTTTATTTTACCAAATGCACATACAATTTATATTACACTGCAAGACTAATTTGGATCAACTGCTTGAGGAAGAGAGAGAGCAAGAATAAGACCTTCAAGAACATAGTTCACCGTCTGACAGCATGAGCATTGGACATGCTTTGATCCTCGAGGATAAGAAAGGAGGCGGCGACATGAACCACAGACCATCTGACCCCTCTCTGCTGCATTACAAACTAGATGGTGTCAGCATGCTATATATCAAGAATTGTCTGATGAAATCATGAAATTGACAGAAATGAAAAGAGAAATTTTATGAAACTTCACAAGACTACATTACAACAAAGAGAATCAGTGCAATTCAGTTTTACCAACATTGATCAAATATTCATATCCATCTTTTGTTGATTTTTCCCAGAACAAAGCTACACGACTCGCGTCTATAGACTATAGTGAGTCCAGATCTCTTTGAAATACTGATTTATGGTAAGNTTCTTCAACTGTCTCAGTGTCAACATCCACGTCCATATCCCCTTCGTAGAAATGAACAAACCTCTCATTCAAATATTGAACCGCCTCATCCACCACATTCTGATCAATTGAAACATTTTTCGGAAGAATATCCAACCTATCCATCCTTGTCTTCCCCTTATGGGGTAACTTGTAGTTGTTCCCGCCCCTCACCTTAAGAATTTCAGCCATGCAGTACTGAAGTGACAACCAGCAGTACTTTATGAGATTTGTGTCGTAAATTGCATAAGCTTCTTCAACTTTTTCTATCAACTCGTCCAAGTTTTTTGGGAACGAGTGTTATTGGATTGACCGGAACCCATTAAACAGCCCCAAATCAAGTACATTTAGGTCTGGTGATTGTGGTGGTTGAAAAACAAGTTGAATGTTGAACCTGTTGGCTGTTGCAGCAGCTTGAAACTGATTGTCACGACCTGTTATATGAGGTCTTGCGTTGTCTTGCTGTATGRATATGTCCTTTGACACACCTGTAGGCCACTGAGCAATGATTCCCGGTATTACCTTATCTATTAGCATTCGCCTGACTACATCTTGTGTCACATTCTGCACTGCTTTAGTTTCCAATGTGCCTCTGCCTTGTTTTTTTGATGTGTGTTTTGCTCTCTCATAAACAACAAATGGGTAAATTCCAAATTTTTCATCATGAATTAAAACACCATCAATGTCATACATTGGTCTACCTATGACAGCCATGAACATTACCTTTATTTTGTAGCGTTTTGACTGTTGACATCTATATGGGTTGTCTTCTTTGGGTAGGAGTATGAACCTCCGCTTGTTTGGGTTCAAGTAGAACCATTTTTCATCTATATGGATCACATTTTTCATGCTATCGAATTGAGCAGGTTGACCATTACTTGCTGGTTCGATGTGTTTCAGTACCCACCTCATTCTGGCCAGTTTGTGTTCTTCAGTAACGGATGGATGGTTGTTACTTGTATGGCTTCTGAGCTTTCCTTTCTTTAGCAGACTTTGTACCACAGTATGAGGCACTTTCAATGCACCCGCAAAAGCCCTAATGGTAGTCCTTAAATGTAGTGGGACACTTTGGAGAAAATCCTCATCCCGCTCTTTGGCTTTTCTACCAACATTACCCTTTTTCTTGGGTCTGACATCAACGACTTCCCCCATTCTTCTTTGATTGTTTATGTTAGCAAAAATTCTTGAAATTGTGCACCTATGAACTCCTATTGCATTTGCTAACTTTGTTTGAAATCCCCTTGGAACTGTGTTTGCTTTCAAATTTTGAAGAAGTTGATGCACAATGTGGTTTTTCTCTTTTACTGTTAAGTTTCCCTTTCTTTGGCTTGTAAATATACCTAAATGCATTTCATGTTGTTCTTCTTCCTGTTGTGGTTGTGGCTCAGAAGCATTTGGTGGTTCCTGCATCACCCCAACTTCTTCCAGTAAGGTGTCAATGCTGTAGAACGGATCGTCGTCAATGGAAGCTGCCATTTTCTGGGATTTTCAGCAGCTTCAGATTGTAATGAACTTGTGTTTTTGCAGTAGATAATGATTCTTAGGAGGACAACAATGAATGTGGTGTATTAATGCTTTTTGTATGAACAACAATTTTTTGGGAGTAATGTCCCTTGTATTAAATAACATTGTGTATTTATAAGGGAGTAAATCTGTAAATGAGACAAGTAAGGAAAAGCTCAAATTTCAATTGTTGAGTTGAAAAAGTTGGTGGGAAAATTTCAATTTTGGGAAAACTTAAAATGCGTGGGAAAGGGGAATGGGAAGTAGGTGGCAAATTTTTTTGAGGGAAATCTGATTATTTCCCCCTCAAAAGTCAAAACAGCCCATGTGCTTGGGTTGTTTTGTTGTGGGAGCCACACTCTCTCTCCTCCTTCCCTTTAATTACAAGAGATTAAAACAACTTAAACACACTTTGAAATTTTTGCCTAGGAGTCCGCAAGCAAGACTTTGTTGCGTTTTTAGCGATACGGAGGAAGTATATATATTTTTAGTATAAAATAAGTGGGTGGATGGATGGATGGATGAGTCGGGTGACGGGCGGGTGTATCTTCATCATTATCCGACCCGACCCGTTACCCCCAATAAATCCGTCACCCAATTAAAATTCGTAATTTTCCGGGTTTTCATCCACAAAAACGGATCGGATGAGTCGGATATCCATCGAAGTAGGGTGAAATTGTCAGGTTAAAATATAGCATATGTTCTTTCTACTTCGACTACATTTTTATTAAATTTATTATACGGAGTACTTATATGTGGCAAATTATTGCACCTTTTTTAAAAATTAAAATAAAATTGTGATGTTATTATAAAATACTCAAATAAGATTTTGTAGATTCGTGATCTAGTTTATCAATATCAATTTTTTTTTATATAATTTCTTTAATTTTTATAAAATTAGATTCATCTATATTTAATTTTTTAATGGTCGAATTTGATTATTAAAGGCTGTGAAAAATAATACTATGTATCATGTATATAAGCAGGGTCGTCCCGTTAAATTTCGGGGCCCTGTTCCAATCTAAAAAAAAATGGGGCCCTAATATAATTTTTTTAAATATATAATACTAAACATTTTTTTAAAAAAATTATCACATTACAAGATCATACATAATCAAATACAACTTCATTAAGGGCATCAAATACAACTTTATTCTAATCTAAACTTTCAAGTGATTTTAAAAAGAGCTTTCCTTCTAACACTTTTGGAAACAAATTCATCAACCAAGTCTTCATATTGTATTGTCTCCAAAAGCTCATTTTCGATTGCTATCAATGCCAATCCGTTCAACCTCTCTTGTAGCATAGTAGATCGCAAGTAAGTTTTCAACAACTTCAATTTTGAAAAACTCCTTTCAATTCTGCAGAAGCAACAGTCACAGGAATAGCTAATAGAATTCTAAATGCAATAGTTGCATTAGGAAAACAATCTAAACCCTTCAAAAACTGTAATATATCAATAGGCCTCTTTTTTTCATCGGGCAAGATGTCTCTTAATAGTAAAAGCTCCACAAACAGATCATTCCCATCAATATCAGATTGCTCATTAT
>SNQN01005724.1:29434-42613 GCA_008642245.1 Bassia scoparia
AAATCAGTAAATCACATACCTTTGGGGCTTCGTGGATTCGACCTTTGGGGCTTTTATTTTTTATTTTTTCTCTCAAAATAAAATTTGTGTAGATGTTGAAGAAAAAGTTGAAATTTTTTGAAAATTTATAAAGACTGCAAAATTTAATCGTTTCATTGAAAACGAAAATCAAGAGAAATAATTGGAAAATTGATTCTTCCATTGAGTAAAATAAGGAAGTTAATGAGAAATTAGTAATTGGGAGAATTGCGTGAATAAAGGAAATTAAGGGAATTGAAATTAAAAAGGAAATTAAAAAAATAAAGGAAAATAAGGGATGAACCTAGCAGTGAATTTGGGAGAATAAATTGATGAAGATTGAAGAAAGTAAAGAAGAAAGAAGATGGGAAGTCAGAAAGACGAAGAATGTGTTTAATGCGTGTTTAGCTGTGCATCGGGAGATGAAGAATATGTTTAATGCGTGTTTAGCTGTGCATCGGTGCATTTTAAATAGGGTTGGGCTTTAGTTTGAAGCCCCATAAAATTGGGGGCCCTGTGCTGTTGGTCACTTTGCACAACTAAAGGGTCAGGCCTGTATATAAGGAGGGGGGGGGGGGTTATGAAATTATCATAAATTACCTAAACCTTTAAAAAAAGGGTTTTGATTTTGATTATCTAAATTTATTTTTTTGCTTAACTTTATTGAAAATAAGTGGAGAAAAAGTGAACCAAAACCAACCCAATATAAATTAACTAAATCAAAACCGCATAAAAATGTCTACTTTTGGATCCCCTTACAATAAATATCTTTTTTTTTTACAATGGAAAATAGGGACTCGTCATCCCCAAATAAAGTTAACGCAATGAAGGCAGGAAGATAGAAAATTTATCTTTTTGATTATTCAGTTAAAACATTGTTAATATGATTCGTTTGAATTGACAATTTCATTTGAATTTATGCATCTTTCTTTCTTTTTTCTATTATACTCCGTAATATGATTCGGTTCAATATTAATTTATCTTGCACATAATAAAAGGAAGAGGGAAAGAAGAAAAAACTGGACCACTAAATTTAAGTGTTAAAGTTCTTTTAAGAAACACCTACAAAAAAAGCTAGTGTACAAGATATCAGAAGTCCTAATTACAGATTATCACTTAATGACCAAGGTTAGCAAAATACTCCATGCTACCATGTAAGCACAATAAAGCCATTAATAGTGCCTTGGAACTATATGTATTAAGCAGCTTAAACGGAGGCGTATATTACAAAATTGGTGGTCGAGTATTCGACTTTCAACAAGTCCACACAATGTTTGTACTAGACAGTAATGAAGAATTTGCTGCAATATTGTGATTATACTAGGAGGAAAAAATTTAGTATAAAACGGAGGCCTCAACTTCGATCAATTCTCTCTTCACAGGATAAACTGTCTCATGCTCCCTTCTTTTTCTGATCTTTTAGCATCTTATTGACATCTTTAGTGAACATTCTTGGAGCGATGGCCATGGACATAAGCTCTTGGAAAAGCAATTTACAGGCATACGGGATGTGAACCTGAACAAGCCATAGTCCATTTAGAAGTGAGCATCGGATTTTAAAAAATATATTCGATATAGAGGGCAGGGGTGGGAGGAGGGAGAGAGTAGAAGAGAAATAAACCTGAACAATGTCAGTCTTGTTCTTGCAACCTCTACATTCAAAAGAGTTCTTCTTGAGGTTTGCAATGGCAATGAGCCCACATTTTTCACAAACATGAACCCTGTATGCATCACTTTGGTCAAAGAGCCTTTCTTTAAGGAAGTGGGCAGCACCATGAGCAATCATACAATCTCTTTCCATCTCTCCGAAACGAAGACCACCATCACGAGATCGTCCCTCAGCAGGTTGCCTGGTGAGAATCTGCACAGGKCCTCGTCCACGAGAGTGAATCTTGTCGTCGACCATGTGCTTAAGTCTTTGATAGTAAGTTGGTCCCAAGAATATCATTGCAGTGAGTTTTCGTCCTGTGTGACCATTATACATGGTCTCAAAACCACGCATCTGATACCCACATTTGTGGAGAGCCTTACTAATATTGTCCACCTATCAAGCCAAGTAATTAAAACATCAATGAACCTCAAGAATGTCAGACAACACCAATACCATCATAAGACGGATACACATAATACCCACAAAWGCAAGATKATGACTGTCAAATAGATATATTTTCACCATTGCAGGAAGTTTATACTTTACGTTAACTCAATTACCAAGTGATAATAATTTGGGATGAAAAGGAAAAATCATCTAGCGCAAACATCATCATGGGGGAAGCAAAGACTGAAGCAGGACTTACAGTGACATCAGTGAATGGCGTAGCATCTCCCTCCTTTCCAACATGAGCTGCAACCTTACCCATGATACATTCAATAAGCTGGCCAATTGTCATACGTGATGGAATAGCATGAGGATTAACAATGATATCAGGAGTGATGCCTTCAACAGTCCATGGCATATCCTCCTGAGTGTAAGTCATGCCAACCGTTCCCTTTTGACCATGCCTACTGCTAAACTTATCCCCGATCTGAGGAATACGCACAGATCTTACCCTCACTTTAACAAATCTCAAACCATCGGCATTGGTTGTCAGTAGAACCTACAAACACAACAACTGCTGAGAACTAGATACAAACATAACATTTAGATTGCACAGACCACTAATGTTAAGTCCATAGAATACCTGATCCACCATCCCCGTCTCACTGTGACGTAAGCTAATACTATGATCACGTCGAGAATAGCGTGAAGATGGCCCCTGAGCTTCATCTGGAGCAAGTGGAGTAGTCTTGCCAATAATAACATCCTCACCTGAAACTCTTGTACCCTGRTCAAAAAAGCACTTCAGTCGCTTGCATGTTTTAAGTGCTTAACTAAAAGAAATTTCTTCCATAAAAGCATTTTGAATACTTACCGGAGGTGCAAGCCCATCATCATCTAATTTGTCATAAGATCCGTGTCGCATACCCTACAACATAATGGATTCAATACCAAACCATTGTAAAATTGAAAAGCAATGTAAAAAATTCACAACTGAACACTTACCATAGTATTAGATCTGTCTGGACGCCCAAAGTCCTCTTTGACAAGGGTTCCCATCTTCTTCTCCTCATCTCTGTGAATGACAAATCCCCAATAAAGAGCTTGAATTAGAAGTACTAGCTAAAAAGTGCYTCTAGAATATAATAACGGAAAAATCTAATAAGTTTACTGACCTATAYGAACGGAAGAATAGAGATCGGAAAAACCCACGGTCAATTGCAGATTGATTCATAATAACAGAATCTTCTTGGTTATAACCAGAATAACAAGCAATGGCAACGATAGCATTCTGGTCAAATGAAAAGAAAAAAATCTTAACATTTCAACAACAAAAAATGTCAATCATAGATCAATATTACAAGAAACTTACAATGCCAGCTGGAAGCTGCCTAAAATGAAGATGCTCCATAGCACGTGTTGTGACAAGAGGCTTCTGGGGATAGTACAGGACGTAGGCCAATGTATCCTGAGGGAAGGCACATATTATACACAGCATAAATTGGATCAGAAAAGGGAAACAGCGTGTAGAACAGAACTGTAATGAGGTAACCGCATCACAAGATAGACTAGTACCATTCTGAATTGATAATTGGTGACATAGATTCCCATGGCTTGCTTTCCCATAGCTGATTGATAAGTGTTACGTGGAGACTGTAAAAGATAAGTTGGGGATTAAAGCATGTTAAAGCTGGTCACATTGCTCTAAAGAAAACAAGAGGRGGGGCAGAAACACAAGAYTACCTGATTGTGATCAGGAAATGGAATAATTGACGCACAGACACCCAATATCAAAGATGGGTGAATTTCACAGTGAGTATAGGTCTCAGAGTATGCCTCTTCCGGATTGAGTCGTGCCGAGACAAGGTCCTGTAAGAGAGAATTTCAAAATTAAAATTGCACAAATTCCCCCAATCCAACTAAGCCGCTGACAAGAAAACGGGTAAAGAATAAATAAATCTGGTTTGTCGTTTACATTAATGGTCATGGATATCATAGTAGTCTCTTCTTCTTCGGTGTCAATGTACTCTATATATCCCTTTGCAACAAGATCATGCCAGCCYCCATCTTCAGGTGTCTCCTGCAAAMACGCGAATTATGTTTCAAATGTGCAATAAAACCAAATTAGAAAAAAGTGACATAAAATTTCTAATAAACCAACAATGATGCATACCCTTTGTTGTAAGGCCCGGATGTCCTTTTTCTTGATAAGAAGACTCTGTTTCTCAACYATAAACAGCGGTCGACTACAACGACCATAGTCAGTATAGATACGCAATTCTTTCAGACGAATATCTCTAACAACCCCAACTTCAGTATTGACGTCAACCTGGGCGTAGCAAAAATAAATCAGGGAACCATTCTATAAATCATATGCATAAAATAGATCAAGATAATGCTAAACAAAATAAGACAAGACCATCCAAGTAATATCCTCCACATGAATCGCCATAACAGTATCAAATGCAAGACATTCTAAACCAAATTTTATGAACTTTATTCTGCTTCCAGATCCAAAAGTCAAAAGAACTTTCTAGTGCAAATTTAAAATGTACATGATTCTGTATATAGATCGCTATCATAAATCACAACAATTTATTATGCAAAAGTATAAACCCAAACATACACACATATGCAACATAAGTGAACATGCACTGCTATAGTTTCCTGAACAGTATATGTCCTTATAAAATGAGAAAAAATACCCTTCTTCTTAGCTGTCTTAATGTCTTGACAAGTAATTCAGGATCTCTATGAATGCCAACCCAGCAACCATTTACAAAAATCTTTGTAGCTTGAGGGATGACAGCTGGAGAAATTTCCTCAAAGTTTTCCGTACTCCATTCCTCCAAAAACTCCAATATGGGATATGCAGCAGAACCGACAGTAATGTAAACCATTAGAGCAAGATTTTTCACTAGTCCACAAGCTTGTCCTTCAGGAGTTTCAGCAGGACACATCATTCCCCATTGTGAATTATGCAGCTGCCTAGGTTTGGCCAACTTTCCTTCACGTCCAATAGGAGAATTTAATCTACGCAAATGTGAAAGGGTAGAGGCATATGTAAGGCGATTCAGCACTTGRGAAACTCCAGCTCTGGTACCCGCAGCATTAGCCTGTCCCCAATTTCCTGTGGCGAGAGAGTACTTGAGCCCACTAGTAATTGTCTTAGCTTTAATAGCAAAGCTAAGATTCAAATCCTTTCCTTGATCAACAGACTTCTGAACGTAGGCCCTAACATCCCTGGTTAGCTTTCGAAATAACATTCGAAAAAGACCTCCCAGCAATGGACCAGCAAGATCCAGCCTTTTATTACCATAATGATCTCTATCATCCTCAGGCCTTCTACCTAATGCACACAATAGAAGACGATGGATTATGTATCCGAAATAGTAAGCTTTCTTAGTCTCACAATATTCACCAACACCGACATGCGGAAGCATTTCTTTTTGCAGAATCTCCCTGGCATACTTGATCCTCTTTTCCTTGGTAACACCAACCGTGGCTCCTCTTTTACCGATGTAATCGAGAGCAACTTGTTGATTTTGAATAACAAATGCTTCTTCTAGTGAAGGGCGAAGCAATTCCATCATCTGAGTATCAGAGAAATCATAGCAGATATGCTCCAATATATCTTTATCTGCAACAAAGCCTAATGCTCGAAACACTATGATTATAGGAATATCTGATTTGATGTAAGGCAAAGTGCAACGAATATATTGCCCAGAAGAACCCTGCAGTTGTACCATTAAAAACACATCATTAAGATTTCAAATAATTGAATAACAACCCAAATGATCTTATCAACAGCCAAAACACTGCATATAGTTTCCAATTTACCCCTTTAGCTCCAGCTCGAGAGAGCATTCGCACAAACATGGTACTGGGAGGCCTATTTTGGGACTCCGCCATAGATCGAACTTCTGCCACATAGGCAAACTTGTTCGGCTGCCTRTTCTTAAACACATAGACATGATTTGTGCTCATCTTTTCTTGAGCGATAAGCACCTTTTCACTACCATTAATGATGAAGTAACCYCCTTGATCATAGGGGCACTCACCAAGCTCAGTAAGATCCTTCTCTGAATTCTGGTATAGTGTACAGTAACTTGAGCGAAGCATAATAGGGACCTGAACAGAAAGAACCCATATCAAGTCAGCACATCCACAACACTACTAGGGACCTAGGACATCAACAGTTGACTGGAAATGTCAAGGACATACCTTGCCAATAAAGACCTTCGGAAGCTCATGTGCTTCAGTGGTTTCGTCACCATCATGTCCTTTTCTAATAACTCTTTTGGTGACYTCAACATACAGAGGAGCTGAGTACGTTAGATTCCTCAATCTGGCTGCTTTTGGGAACAATGTGGCTGTCTCACCATCTGATTCAGTCATCATCGGCTTACTCAAATAGATTTGGCCAAACTTTATCTTATAMATTGTCTGCAATAAAAACATCCATGATGATTAATTCCATACACATTCTTTAGTGCAATAATTTCAAGTTCAAAATCTCCAACTTACTTACCAACATTAAGACACACCTCCAATACCCACTATTGAACAAAAAAAATCTTTCAATCCATCTATTCAACCAACCAGCAACCTCATCATGTCATACTTTTTGCAAGGCATTTTTTGCATCGTTATAGCTGTTAAAATACTTCAAATACAGTTTACCGATTCAATAATCATATCTTCAATATAATTCAAATCATTTGAGCTCCACACTTTCTACCCTAAATTGTAAGGAACTGATAAACCCCAATTAATTGTTTCCCACAATAATTGAAAATTCATTGCATCCCTTTCAATGTAATACAACCCTTTCAAAATTCAAACTAACTTACAAACATTATGACACACCCTCAATTGCCGCTATTAAAGAAGAAAACTCTTTCAACCTAATAATCTTCAAAAGTTCCAGTATGCATCAAATGCACAATAAATTTATTGTGTACCAAACATATAGTGACCCTTTTGGTCAATATAGTAACACAGTTCCAATGCACCTAAGACTTTGCCAACAATCTTTAGGAAAAACTATAAGTTCACCTCCTGCTACCTCGTAAAGTCAAACTTTTTGCAACGTATTTTACACATTATAATAACTCTTAAATGCTTCAAATATAGTTTTCTAGTTCATTTGAGCTCCAAAWTTCCCCCAATTCAGAGTTTCCCACCACAACTCCTCAAATATACCGAGTACCCAATAACCCAATTAGTAATTCTTCCACTCTACATGTTTAATGTTAACTCAAACTGACCCCTTCCACCCCTCTTCTATGAACATTTCACTTACTGAATGAAGGATTGAGGAGAATMGCTAGTCCTAATTTCAAGAACCACCTGAATTTTAAAGGTCTAAGAGCAATTTTGGAGATTTGCTAATAGTCTGACATGAGAAGATCGATGTAACTTCTGCAAATAATATAACCTTTATATATTGTATAAAGATTCTGACCAAATTCTGATCAATTTATTTGAAAAATAAATAGTTCGACCAGGTAACACAGGTTTGAGTCCCTTCTTTGCAACTAATTAAAAATCAGTACCTTGGTCACAAGTCACAAGACTCACAACTTGCAACTTTGGCCAAAGTTCAGTATTCTACTCTATTATTTACTTAACAACCTCATAATGTCATAATTTTCGCATCATAATAGATGTCAAATTCTTCAGATATAGTTTACCAGTTCAATAATCATATCTATTACCTCCAATATAATTTATTAAATTTGATCTCCACACTTTCCCCCCTAAATTGTTATGAACAAATAAACCCCAATTCACAGTTGCCCTTGCCCACAACAGAGAATTCATTACACCCCTTTCAATCTAATACAGCCCTTTCAAACTAACTTACAAACATTAAGAAACACCTTCAATTGGCACTATTATTCAAGAAAACTCTTTCAACCTAACAATTTTTAGGAAAAACTACAATGTTCAGCCCACGGTACCTCAGGTACCTCGTATAGTCATGCTTTTCGCAACACATTTTACACATTATAGTAACTCTTAAATGCTTCAAATATAGTTTAGCAGTTCATTTGAGCTCCAAATTTCCCCCAATTCACAGTTTCCCACAACAATTCCTCAAATAGCACTAGGTAATTCACTTCCAGTTGCATCAAAGCAACAAGCCAACAATCTGAACAATTACACTAAATCAAAGCTCAACACGTATAAAACGTTACATTCCCAACATCTAAAAACACCCTAAAAACCACTAAGCACCCACAATAACCTGAAATTCCAACAAGCATTATCAGTTTATTTGAGCTCTTAAATGCTTCAAATATTGTTTAGCAGTTCATTTGGGCTCTAAATTTTAAGAAATTCACTTCCAATTGCCTTAAAATTCCTCGAACAAGAATCACACATGAACAARTATAGTAAATCAAAGCTCAACATGTACAAAACCTTACGAAATTCGAAGTGAATTCATGAAGCACTAAAGACGAGCAATAACCCGAAATTGGAAGCAAAATCATGAAGCATTATCAAAAGAAAACAAAACCTCAGCAAAATCCGACTGATGCCCGGGATTATGCTGCGACTCAGGTCGAATCTCAATATCAGCGGACTCATCAACAATCTCCTGCATCGTATTTTGAATGAATTCGTCGAATGAATCCAGCTGCTGGCGCACAAGACCCTTCTCTTCGAAGTATGCACTGATGACAGCCCAAGCATCCTCTTGAGTGATCTCTTCTTCATCTTCTTCGTCATCAATCATCATCATGTTTTCGTTCTCATTCTCGTACTCATATTCTGGATTCATCGTTTTTTATTCGACTAATGTGTTTGAGTTMGTAGTGTATTAAGTAATTTTCTAGGGTTCTAACAAATTTGAAATGAAATCGATTGAACGTGAATGTAATAAATTTTTTTGGAGGGTTAYTTGTAATTTTTAAAATTGTGGATTTTATTGTTAGTTTGATTTGTTAAAGAAAGTTTTAGTTGATTTTCGCAGATTTGTCTGCGAAAGAGAGAGAGAGAGAAAGAGAAAAAATGAGAAGAAGAATGAAAAAAGGGGTAGAAGGAGGGGGGTAGGTCTGGTTTTATAGACGARGGGTGATGGCGGTGATTGCTAAACCGGAAACGGTTTGGGTTTTTTTGGGTTAAATTGGGTTCAGAATGGGCCTGTTAATGGTGGGCTAAAAAGCCCAAATAAACCCTAAGAAGTTAAGGTGGACCTGTTGTTCGCAAATTCTATTATGGTCCCCGGACCATCGTTCTCATCATGGTCCCGGGCAAATGTTCATTTTCGAAACTAGAAATGTTCATCTCAACATATAAAATGTTCATTTTTAAATGTAAATGTTCATATCTGAAAATGAACACTTGTATTTTCGAAATGAACATTTCTAATTTCGGAAATGAACATTTGTCCGGAACCACATGATCCCGGGACCATAATACACCTATTGCCTTTTGTTAGAGGGTATTTGACTCATTAGTTTGGGCTGTTCTCGTGCTACTCTTAGAGTTATAAGAGTACTTATTTTATTGAGCCAAAAATTAGTACTTCATATTTGCTTCACCAGTAGTGTGATGGTTCAAGTTGGACAAGGGTCATGCCAGGATGACCCATGTGTTAAGCTTGCGAACCTTATGCATAGGTAGGTCGGGCTTTTACATGCCAACGGTAATGTTTTGTTGTATTGGATTTGTGTCAAGTTTCTAAAAACAAGGGATGTGCCTAGTCCGGTCTCATGTCGTGGTTGTGCGTTGTGACGTGTCTTACTTATAATTCCTATATATTTTAAGGATATTTGTGCCCATGCGCAAACTAATCCATGTGCTTGTCCACGACCCGTGGTGCGCCTCTCGTGTCTTGGCATGTCGGCAGCGAGCTTGTGATGGTTTGGCTCAACTTGTCCCGTGTTCAACTCACTTATGGATGACTGCAAAAATGAGCAAAATATTATAGCTTTTCTTAAAACACACATATTATCGTTGTTTCGTGATGAGAGAATTGGGAACACATATAATGAGCAAAATATCTTTTTTTTTTTCCCTCGATTTTCAAATGATCTCGGTAGTGTAAAATGCATAATTTAGAGCTAGGAGCTTGATGACATAGATCAATTAAGTGCAAGAACTGACGTTCACCTACTGCCCCCATTTATCAATCCCAGTCTCTATTAACAAAAAATCGGGTTGAGATCCTCTAGAGTTGTAAAATCGTAGAATTGGTGAAGTCGAGTAAAGCTCAACCAAATAAATGGACAATCAATGGTTACAATTTTTACTAAAATATATAAAAGTAAAATAAAAAAATCTTACTCTTACAACTCTATCAACTCTACAACTTCACAACTTTAGAGGATCTGAACCAAAAAATGGCGGTGCATTTACACAAAGAACATGAAGAATCTTAGCTAGTGTGTTTAGCTAAATGTGGGAGTTCTATACTTTTAAATGTGGTAGCTCACCAGAAATAACTTATGACTCGTGAATTTATAACTAAGCAGCTTATCTTAACTTAGTATAATTGCATATTTGCATGGACTATTCGAGCAAGTCATTGTCAGTTTCACAACTGATTAATTCTCATCGACAATTATGCTACATACGACGAGTTGAATAAAGTGTCGCATCATGCAATTCATTTTATTAATTGAACCAAAGTAGCAATTCGTTAACAAATTAAAATGGGGCCAAATCAATCATTTCAAATGTTCAATTCTCTTCAATAGTTTATTCATGTTTACAAGATCTAACAACATATGGTGTACCATGAAATCGTCGATCTCCACTTAGTATGTAGAGGGCATCGGACGTTATTCTTATTTTTAGGGTTTTATATAGGTTAAGTTATGTTTTCTTTTATATTGATGTAATTGTATGGAAAACACCACACAATCAATAAAATGTAGATCTATCTCTTATTCTTCTTTGATTCTTGACATAGTACATGCTTACTAGGGTGTCTAATTACAAGTAAAATTACATACTAGTACTAGTGGTAAATGCTCACTACTTGAGTTTGACCGGGGGTAAACAGGCTATAAAAAGCATGACATGACACGATATGTGGATTGGGCTGGATTGTGCATGACAAATAACGATAATATATACAGCTTGCAATAAGACACGATATGTAGTGAGTGGGGCGAGCCATTCACAAATTAACATTTATCTATCTCTATATATCCTACAAACTTACTAAATGTAATTAAAAGTAACCCGGATCTCAACACAACACGACATAGATCATCAGACCTACAAAGTAGTATCACTACTACAAAAAATCTAACACCAAGTTTTTTAAGTATATATATAATCTTTTATTGACTAGTAAAGTAGTAATTAGTCAAAGATGAGTATATGTAGCTAAGTTGGTGACTTACATCAAAATATTTGAAGCCAACCCATTGACTACTATCCCTTGATGTTCAAAATTATAGTCCCCTCTTCCAATACAATCATACAACAACAAATTAAAACACAAATTAAATATGGACAAAAATATAAGGAAATTCCCAATGGTAACATGAGTTTTTGCCAATTCCCAATGGTAACCATGAGTTTTTGCCAATTCCCAATGGTAACCATAAGTTTGATAGGTAACCTAAGAATAACAATATATAATGATCAAAAGAATAACAATATATAGAATTTGAGAGTAACCTAAGTAATTATTAATTAATAACCAGTTTTGAAGGCCTAAAAGCTGGGAGTTAGACAAGTATGCTCCACTTTTATTACCTGCTTTCTCACCAAACTTAAACCTCTCACTCTTCTTCTTCTTCTTAATTATAAATTCAATTTGTACTTGTTCAAACTTTTGCAAACTTAGCTTCTTCATACTATTCATCATCATCATACTCAATAATATTATTGAACTAATAATAATCTTAGTTTTAATTTTTTGGATGATTAATTGAGTGTCTAAGATCTATGACCAAGATTAAAGGCATAATCACGTTCGTGCTTAGGATCACAGCCTTGGCAGCAAGTATTATTGCGACTATTGTGATGAGCACAGCCCATGATTCTGCTTCTGTCTTAACTCAAATTCGAAGCGAAATTCACTAATTCTCCTTCTTTCAAGTAAGGTTCATCATCTATCATATATATTATGTTTTAGTTTTATAGGTTGTTTTGTATTTGTTTGTTAATTATTTTTACTAATAATGATTTTCGTCGAAAAATGAATTGTTTGTATAAATGTAGGTACTATGTGATTGCATATGCAATAGCAAGTTGTTATTCCTTGGCAATTCTTTTGATTCCTTTCAAGAAATTGCTATGGCGCCTTATACTGGTTTTAGACATGGTGAGCACCCCTTGTTAGTCAATCGAAGCCTTATTAGTCTCATAGTTGAGTTCGGCTACAATCAAAATTGATTGATCATTKRGTGTGGTCATCAACTGCATAGATTTTTRCCCTCCATCCCCTACAATAATCGATAATATAATAAATTCCTAAGCTAAACTAATWATGTTGGAAATTTTCAGGTGATGACATTGGTACTAACTTCAGCCGTATCAGCAGCCCTAGCAGTTGCATACGTAGGAAAGAAAGGGAATAGCCATGCAGGGTGGCTCCCAATATGTGGGCAAGTCCCCAAGTTTTGTGACCAAACCACCGGTGCCCTCATCGTGGGCTTCGTCGCGGTTGTCGTCTACCTTGTGCTTGTCCTCTACTCCCTTTATGCTGCTTTGGGTCCTCTCTTTCCAGAAAACACCTAATACGTACACAGTATACTACCCCCTTGTCTGCTATGTAATTTTGTTCTGGCTACTATACTTATTATTGTTGTTTCCACTAATATATCAGAGTAGATATATTTTTTGTGTAAATTTTATTATAATAGATAATTCAAAGTTTGATTTCYACATTGGATCATCTTTTCCTTCAATGGTTTTGCAAGAATGGTTTGTTTAAGTACTAGTTTAGGTAATATATAGGTCGTGTACAAGACCCACCACAACAGTTTCGCTATTTTGGAAATCTATCATAAGATATTAAAACCAAAGGATAGATGAGTGTGCTCTGTTTCGCTGTCAAGCAACTTTCGATGTAGAGTTGGAGATAGGTCGGGCTGATATTTCTTTTAAAAGAAATGAAAAATAAATATGCTTATAAGCAAACACAATATTAA
>SNQN01005725.1:0-41844 GCA_008642245.1 Bassia scoparia
GGTATAAATACCCACTTGTACTCGATAGCTAGTACACCTTTTCAAATAGAGAAAAAACCTAGTTGCTTAGCTAATTTTAGAAAGAATGTTACTTGTATTAGAGATTTTGTAATCAACCTTCATTATTCAATCAATCTAATCTTTCCTTTTGCTATCTTTTATTGTTTTCTTTATTTCTTACTTGTTTTTGTTTGTTGTTGCTAGTACCCCTAGTAATAGTTCTTTACTTTMTAGTCTTAGCTTAAATCAATTAGTCAATCATGCTTAGTGTTAGATTATTGCTTATWACTKGTTTTGTTGCTTTCCAAATCATKATTAGTGAGTAGACWWCATTTCTAGGACTTATGTAATAGAGCCCCAAAATTGATTTGAGGATTTTGACTTGTTAACCGAATTTATTAAAGGGAGGGTAATTTGAGGTGTTGTGGAGCTTGGTGTTGAATTGTGATCAAAGKGTAATTCCTTGTATTGGAGGTCTCACTGTGATTTGTCTATGAGTGTTATGAGATTGCTTTTCACAACTTTAAATTTTGAACATTCATAYTGGCTTGAGAGAGGAATCGAATGTTTAAGATAGTCGGTGACTCTTGATTAAAGGTGGTTTGATTGGAGTTTGTGGTTCCTTTCCAAAACAAAAAAAAAATCGAGTTAGGGGTTGGTGAGACTTTAAGGGATATTCCCCATTCTTTGTTTYAAACTCAAGCTCTTAATTTGGGCCCTAACAGGACAGCGATAGGAGTTAAGTGAGTGTTTCCTCCCCCGGTATACGTTAGATTTGACAAGTCATATTCCTCAATGATTTAAGGTCCCGGATCCTATTCCCTAGAGTTTTAGAATTTGGATTAATTGTTGTTTGATACTTGAATTTTTTTCCCCAAACAAAAAAATAATAATAAAATAAAATAAAATATCAAAGAACATCAACTAGTTTGTTGAACGTGTCGGTTTTCGTATATCCTCGTGTTTGAACCTCCTATAATACTATTTAGGGGTTATTTGGTCTTAAAAACCCTTAGGGCAAGTAGACCTTATAAGACTTCCATCCATGTCGAAATTTGGAGCGCGAATATGTTTAGTTTTGGTAGGGCGGTTGGGCGAGAAAGGAGTAAAAATCATACGAATGTAGTGGTGTCAGGGCCATGGTGTCAGGCGATTTACATTATATAGCCTCTCTTAACTAAATTAACACACACCAATCAATAACTTCCAAACTGAGATATATATATTAAAATTATTAAATTAAAATAAGAGATGTTTGGTATGCATAAGATACCAGATAATTTATTATGCACCCAAAATTATAGTGACCTTTAAATTAATACTAATCTGTTGACTTTTAATATAGTTGACTCATTTTCTTCTACGGTTAAAATTTGTGTAAAGGTATAAGGGTATATTTGATAAAAGGGTTTACTATATTAATAAGGTAGTATATATTGTGTTCACATTCAGTAATTTAATTGTGCATTCAAACCGATTTACTAATACTAATTGCTCTTAAATATACCTTCAATAACTATAAACAAGCAATTTCTACAATTTATTTTAGCATCATCCAATTTACAGCATAACACGATTCTTTCAATTTTACAACTAAAATATTCAATTCATAATTCTTACAATACACATCTCAGAAGTTTCATTAGGTAATTCAATGACCTAATCTTTACAACCATCGCCCCCTTTCATAGTCAACAAGAAGAATAATAATTATTTTATTATCTTTTAGCCATTATTTTCCTGTTTCTCATATTTAACATATCATTTTTAATGTAGATATGAATAAATTGCTAGATGTTGTAGGTCCGGAAATAATTACAGAGACAAATTGATGCAAATGGTGTGTAATTAAACATGATAAATATATACGAACATAGGATATACTCTTTATTATTATTGGCTATTGGGCGAACCGAGGGCAACAAAGGGCGGGTAATTTAATGGTGAGGAAGTATAAGATTCAACTCGACGCCCTCTTAAGTGATTACTCAAGGTGGGGTTGAGCAAATATGTCATCACAATCACTTCGGCATATTCAGACAATAGGATAAATATATGATTAAAAAACGAATGTAAGGGAAAACTTAGGCAGAATTCTTTTTATTGATTGATTTCAGTTTATATTTCTCAAGTTTCACTAAACATAGTAATCACAGCATGGTGTAAAACCTTGTACATTTGCACTAACAACTCACTGAAGTTACATTGCAACCTGTCATCAATACTGTAAATTGAGCTCATTATCGGTTGTATGATATGTATACATAATAATATATTACTTAGAAGGTATCGGTGTCTCGAGTAAGATGCAACAAACTACCTAGTGATCCTACACACCTGCTTTACAATTACACCTTTCACCTATAGACAACTCTACTTTTGCTATTTCGAAACGAAATACGCAAATGAATCAATAATACACGGAGATAACAAACAATAAGTAAAGAATAACATTATTCTGCAATGAACATCAGTCCCTAATTTACACCTAGTTACCATACGGACCACTGTCATTCCATGAATCCATGCATTTGGTCACCATGTATCCTTGAAATATATGCAGAATGTCATTCTCTAGGTACATCGGTGAGCTGGACGGCTGGTAAAACTCAAAAAGTAATCTCTGTTTGTCATCGAGAAAATAGGTTAAATGAAGTTTTAAGAACCTGTAGGTGGACTGTGGACGCAAAGACAAAGCATGGCATATCTCTTGTATTTATCCCTGAGCCACTCAACAAGAGATGYTGCATAGAACTGGTCTAGATTTGCCTCTGTAATCAGCATCCCACTGCTAAATGCCCCCGAATTTCTGCGGTAAAACTTTGCACTGCCTGTATTCTACTCCAACCAAKCCCTGCTGAAATCTTCCTCTGACGGAGCCTCAGAAGCACCTTTTCACCCTCTCTAATATAGAGAGTATTATCTAGCTCACAAGCCAAAATCCCCTCTTTCAAAATACCATGAAACTTGTTCACAATTCTAAGACACTACATAGCCCCAAAATCCACATTGTCCCACATAAAASGACTTACTGAATTTACATGCAAACTTTTAAAGAACAGACAGACACAGACACATACTGCCGCAATGGTCAGCATTGAGTGAATAAACGGACGATGTAGAAAACTTTGTGAGCCATGCATCCTGCTGTAACTCATCATCGCACACTTGGAACAAGAATTCTGTTTTGTATTTAACTGTAGGCTTGATCTTTGTCTCACCTCTGAAGTCACTAAGGATTCGAGAATTTCATTTCCAATAGTTACAGATATTTGACTGTTTCTTCTGTCRGCCAGTTTTCGATCCACTATGTTGTTTAGTGCATGGTTATTTCTCATCATGGCATAAGAATAAGGAGACTGCCCACTATCATCCTGAAGGGACCTCCAGCAATTCAGTCCAATCTACACATAATAACAAAAATAAGATTTAGAAAGATACAACTCAAAGTCTCAAACCATGATAAGCATGGTAAGACTGCTAAAACATCACAATACTTCATAATAAACTCAAATGACAAGACAACATAGGCCTAGATAGTACTAATAGAATATATAAACACTTTTGTGCTTGTTTGGTAAGCATTTTTAAATGTAGGAAATGGGGGAAAGGTGAGGTTGTTTGGTTGACAAACACATGGGAAGTTGGAATTCCTAGGAACTCTACTCCCATAAAATGCAAAGGTAGTTGCTTACTTAGGTTTCCCTTGGTAGGTTGAAGTGTAGAACTTCCCATGGTATACCAACTTTCAGTGTTCGACCAAATATCTTACACTTTCTAGTAAATCAAAATAAAAATAAAAATAATAAATACTTCCTTGGAATGTTTATTTCCTATGTTCAACCAAATACATAATACTGCTAAAAGATGAGTCTTGAATCCAGATTAAGTTCCAAATTGCAAAACTGGTAACTTCTGAGTTTCAGGTTTTGCAGAAAGATGCAGATTGAGTAGTAGTTGGAGCAAATTACCTGCATGGGATCATCAGTAAGGGCATCTACAATATCATATGAGTCTGACGTACAAGCAGCCAAATGCAGAGGTGTAATGCCCCCAGGTCCTCGGAAATTTGGAAGGAATATGCATCTCTTCGATGCACCACTGCCACAGGGTGCAGAATAATGGATGAGCATGTGTACCATTTTCTTGGAGCTCTTTTTAACTGCCCTGTGCAACAGATGCATCTTAGCAAGAGCTTCAGTGCTTTCTGTCGATAACCCATCCATTTTAGTTTCCGCTTCAACAAATAAATCCAAAAGCGTCTTAACCAAAGCACAGTAATCTCTTTCAGTGGAGAATGTCAAGAGATACTGAAAGCGACAACGCAAATATTCATGAATGGCAATGTCGGTAGATGATTGTCTCTGGAAAAGCCACCCAAGTTCATTTAAGAAATGCAGGGCTTCCTCATGTGAATGGGGACTGGCAACATATTGGGCCTGATCATAAGTGCCAGCATCSCAGACTTTAGCTTCAAAAAACTCACGCTCGAGATGTCTCAGCTCCTGACATATGTTGGCATCTGCTATTATGATAGGAAAGAAATTGCCTCTCACACCATTTTCTACCTGTTAAAATGATTCAGAAAAACATCAATAACYCTGACTGGTATCAATATCAATATTTATTAAAAAATACATACCACAAAATGAGGATCACATAGGTAATACCTCAATGAAACAGCGACCTAGAACAGAAGAAGCCGCAGCATGAACTTTAAAATCATTCAATTGTATCTCATCATGTGTGTATCCTTGATCAGATCTCAATATTTCCTTTATCGAGTAGCCGCCTTTGTATGTGCAATGTACCCTACAAATTTACATAATGTTTAGAGACTAGAAGAATAAGAGAAGCTTAAAGAATGAATTCTCCTCCTGAGTTTCGGTCACAATGTTTGCCCACTTCAGTAGATGTGAAAGACAGATTACAAAGAATAATATCACTGCACTTACTTGGTACCAGGAAAGGTCAGATTCCTGCCCCTAAGCACAAGAGACGTATCTTGTCCACTAACAACGGCCAAAGGTGAAACTACAAACAGCTCTGGAGAACTCACTGAGCTCCAAGGTTTACAAATGCGAATCCTTCCTGTAAAATTGTAGAAGAATACAGACCATTACTGAACCAAAGTTATGCCAAATGCCACCACTAACAATAGCAGCACATCAAAGATGGAAATTAAAAAAAAAAAATAAAATAAAATAAAATAAAATAAAATAAAATAAAGAATAAAAAATAAAAAATAAAAATAAAATAAAAATAATAAAGAGAATAAGAATATATTATTATTATTATAATATTATATTATAAGAAGAAATCAATAAAATTTATAGCAGAGGTTGCCTGAAATGGATGCGGCTTTTCACAACACAACTAAATAAAAATTCGATTACCACTTTGTGCATGCACGAACTTGCCGGCCAAATGTTACTGAAACCTCCCA
This sequence comes from Bassia scoparia, assembly GCA_008642245.1. Classification (NCBI taxonomy): domain Eukaryota; kingdom Viridiplantae; phylum Streptophyta; class Magnoliopsida; order Caryophyllales; family Amaranthaceae; genus Bassia; species Bassia scoparia. The sequence continues at coordinate 5,447 of SNQN01005725.1, forward strand.
CTTCTCCAGAACTCAAAATCAGAATTTCTGAACCAAGACTCAACTCGTTTGAAAAGCTTTCTTCAAGCTGAAACCATGAAAAACCTGCAAGTGGTCAGTATGTTTCCCTTAAAATGGTACCACATTGGTATGAAGTAGACTACTTGTTCCCAGGCTTGTGGACGACATTGACAATAAATGATGAAGAACACAACAACCAGGACCTGATGTAACTCTCCATCTCTGATGGGCTATTAGAAACCATTGTAGATCTGCAATTTGAGAAACCAATAGCACTGTTAGGAAAATGTAATAAATAAAAATGACAAGGCGTAAAAACAATACACCAGCATGCCCAAACCTTAATTCCACCTGTTTACGCACGCTCCTGGAGTTGAATGGATCCTTGTCAAATAGTTTGAAAATGATTCGTCTCAGTGCGGCTTCTGACTTTTTTGCTTACCAGTCACAAAAGAGAGTCTACGATAGAACCAGACAACTAGGAATCATAAACGATTTGATCTAAGAATACCTGAGGATCTGAGTTGAAACTAGGCGGAGAATGATCAGAACCGGAAGAAGAAGTATACCCTGCTTGGTGTGGCAAGCTCTGCAATGAATTACTGACAGCCCTGTCTCCCGGACTAAAAAGTTCCAAAGTCATCCTTGAAGCAGATGTCTCTGTCTGACTTGCTCCAATATTTGCATTAACCTGCTCACCRAATGACATTCTAACAGGCTCTTCACTTCTTGAGGCTGTTTCTAATGGAAATAACTTTCTAGTAACAGGAGCAGTTGACGAGTGGGACCTCTCTTCAGTAGGATTGCTACTGTCAGAAGAGAAATACTTCCTCGAAGGAGCCAGATTTGGCGAGCTATCATCCCCAGGCGATGAACTAAATAGCTGCAGTGGTAGGTTCATCCGAGTGTCCTGAACTTGGCTGTCAGAATCTTCGGTTGGAGATTGGTAACTTGAACTGCTTCTTTCGCCTCCTACTGACTGCATCTCTATATGCTTCTTGCCTGTATCTGAACCAGTATATTTGTCCTCAATAATTGTTTTATTCATATCCATGCCATTGCTAGGACTACTTCTCTGAGAAACAAATGCAAGGGAATCTGGACTTGATGATGCTAAAGTGGCTGAAAGGACAGCAAGAAGATCAGTAGTTGACTTAGAAGCTGCATTGACATCCAAATTACTTTGACCCAAAGCACCTTGCTCAAAACCATTCTTGGTTGAGCACGGGGAGGTTCCAGTGTCCATAGGACGAGGCAATGAATTTATCTTATTCAGTATTTGAATAAGCTGATTTTTATCCGGTAAAGACTGGGAAGTCGGCACATTCTGTTCAGTATTACCTACGAATGTAATACAAAGGCCCGCCTATTGATTAATCTTYTATAACATCACAAGATAAAAAAGAAGGAAATAACCATCCACTTGATAAGGACTCTAAAAATTTACCTTGCCCACGAGCTAAAACTGTCAACAAGTTGACAATATCCATATTTCCATAGCTGGRCTTATTGGTGTCAGTAGGTTGCAAGGCCGGTGATGTGGAATCCTCTGCTTGAGTTTTCCTTCGCCTTTTGTTGTGTCCAGCAAGCCTTCTTCGGCAACTTCTTTTACCTTCGTCAAATTCTGAAAGTGGGTGGAACCTAGACACAGACACTAATTAAATAAATTGGAACAAAGTTTCTGATTCCAGATCCACACATCCCAAACATCGTGATGATTTATAGTTTTGGAAGTCTAGTGATGCTACTACAAATCAAACAATGTATGTAAAGAGAAGCAGGTAAAGTGTGAGCAAGGAAAAGAATAGGCACCTGCTACATTGTTGGCAAAACCTCTGCATCTGTTTGCCTACAAGTGCTTTGGTGGCCTTGCTATGAAAGACGCAAACCTTATGGCGTCTGTGATAATCCTTGGCTTTAGAGAGATCTTCTTTACAATTATCCACCTGACACATAGGATAATTCCCACCACTACCACCACCTGGAGATCCAGACCTGACCTTCTTGCTGGGCCTAAAAGAAGAAGCTGGATCATCAGTTGAGTTCGAGTTCTGGACATTCCCAATGTCGATATTACTAGCAGTAGTTCCCGGGCCAACACTATCTACAACCCCACCCCCACCTAGTTGTAACTGAAGACCGTTACCACCCTGTCGATCATCATCGCCATGATTGCTGCTCTTTGAGATATTAGAAACGCTTAAAACAGAATTGGCAGCTTCCCTATTGCTATGATTCTTAGGGGGGACACCATGAAGGGAACCTAAACGAAGCGCATCAGCTTCTACAGGTTTAGGTCTAGCAAGGAAATGGTTACTGTCCCACTCCCAATCCTTGGGATTCCACCCATGTGCAGGACGATGAATATGAGAATGCTGTGGTTGTTGCTGTTGTTGTTGGTGATGGTTATTGCCAGCATTATAACAGAGGTTTCGCTTCGTACCAATCAACCCTCCCTCGCAAAACCGACCGCCTATGTTCTGGTGTATGAATAACGGGGAAGCCACTTGTGTTCCTACATCCTCCATTTCTTACACTAGTTCCTCCCTACCTCACTAGTTACAAATCCCAACTTTCCGGCAATACACTGAAAAAATTCAAAACTTTAGGAATAAAAACAGGGATTCAATTGTTGTGCTTTGTTCATTTTTTTCTCTAATACCAAAAAAATTAAAACTAATCAAAGATTCATAAATAAATTCTGAACAAAATGAGTCACACAAAGACACATACATATCTAACACTAATATATTCCTAAAATTCAGGCAACAAAAATACAGTTAAATAAGACTATTTCWGCATAAAAACACCCTCTAATTAGCAGGAAAACGAGCTAAAAGAGCAAAAATTAGGGTAATAATACTGAAATTAATAAAAGAAGTAAAAGAGAGCTGACCTTTTTAGATTGGAGTAATCATTTCTGCTGATAAAGCATCACTGACAAAAATCAAACACATAAAAAAGCTAATTAGTGTAAGATTAAACAAGATCAAAACCCCTAAAATTACACAAAAATCAAACAAAAAAGAAGCTGAGCTAGTGCAAAAAAAAAATGAGATCTTTCAAGATGATACCTTGAAATTAAAGAAAGCTGAAATCAGGGACAAAATTAGCAACAATTAAGATCTTAGAAGAATTGAAGAAAAGGGGTGTGAGATCTATGATGATTGGAAAATTGAAAAAAAAAAACATTAAAGATGAAAAATAGTTTGAGATTAGGAGAAAAAGAAAAGGGGGAAGAAGAAGAGAAAAGATGAAGAGGTGTATTGTATTTGTGTTGTGTGAAAGAGAGAGAAAGAAAGATGGTGGTGGACCAAACAGCAAAACTATAGAATAAACCTCACAATATTATTTTAATAAACCCCCAAAATATATTATTGTACTATTTATTGTATCAAATTATATACGGAGTACAAATTATATTAATATTAATCCGCCTCTTTGTCGACCGCTTTTTCTAGGTTATTTTTTTATGTTATTATTTGAAGTACGGAGTATTATTTTATTTTTGGTTTTAATTTTAAAACAGTACGAGCAATGTAATTAATTATGTAATTCTATGTGCGCTTAAATTGCTTGTTTCAAAGGTTTTAGTTGGTAAAAAAAGTGATAGTGTTGAGGAACAATATGAAACATTTTTTTTGTGATACTTTAATTATAAAAAAAGGCAAATATTTATATTGCATGTTAGAGATTTTGATTTGAAAAGTTWGAATTATGGTTTAGCTTAGTTGATTTTAAACATGTATGGTACTTGTACTTAGTTATAATTGTTTATTTCAATTTATCTTTGTCGATTATTCTTGGTGAAATAAAAGTTTTCATAGATTTAAAGGAAGTTTTGGTTCAAGGAAGAAAAGAGATAATGGAAAAGGTATTTTATTTTTGATAAAGTTTGATACATTGTACTACTTATCTTACACATGAAGAACCTTAATACTAAGACAATTGAATATCATTGTATTTAATACAAAATTTATATTCGAAACTCTTCTATTTAAAGACAAGGTAAATTAAAACCACTGCTTAGCAAATTGACAATTGGTCAAATACATCACAAATTTAAAGACGTCTAAAAAAAAAACACGCTTTTGACATTTTTCTTTTCTCTACTTGACATTTGTTGAATTAGTAGTAAGAAGTTGTACGAGCATTTACCACTTTTTTTTGCCCGGATCTACAAATCTTAAAACCAAATTGTTAATCTTAGAAAACTTTTGTTACCATGCTTCGATCATTTTTCATTTTTTTTTTCTAGGAGTAGCTTATCCACCTTTTATTATCTCTATTTTTATTTCCAACATCATTTTTCTTCAGTTATATATAACTCATTTTACTATTTTAGTGTTTTTTTGGCAAATTCTTAAAATTGAACTTATTTAATTTACACCTTTTTGCCTCATATTGATTGTCATGTTGGTAACTTGGTGAGTTCACATCTGAGAATCTCCACCGAAAAAAAAGTGCACCCTCACAAGAATGCAACATAGAATAATAAAGAATTGTGAGTGTAAAGTTTAAAAAAGTAAAAATAAATAATGGAGTTTTTGTGAACGCGTTATAAAATTGTCCGTCAATCTTTGTTGTGTTGACAAAGTGTTGATCCTTGATCGTGCTTTGTGTAGCGATGTGATGAGTTTCTACTTCCTTATTTAATGTACTTCTACTAAAATTAGAGGAATGATAAATAGAGAGTTGCGATACATAAAGTGCAACCCGTTTTATTTTTATTTATTTATTAAAATTAAGTTGTGGATAAAGTTAGACGTAAAAGTACAAATCAACGATTTACAAATACCTATTATTAAAATTTACTTTCTCGAAAAACTATACAGAACAAATAAGTCTATATTTTATCTTAAGCCACTGTAGATTAGATTTTTTTATGTATCTATTCGGTTCACTCTCGAAGTAATTTAAATTTGGAACTCAATTTTGGCCAATTAAATTACAGTTTCCTTTCATTTGTTGTCGTCTCGAATCGAAACATTGTGCTCCGTATCCCGTATCAAATACGATGTCAATTACCACTTTGCCAACAATCAATTGATAAGTTAGATTTTTTTAGGGAAATTTTCAATGGTAATGATGAGTTTTGGCGAAATCCCAATGGTAGTGATGTGTTTTTTTTAATCCCAATGGTAGTTATCAGTTTTAATTTTTATTCCCAACCGTGATTATAAGGGGAATTTTCTATTAATAGGTGTTAAGTAGGGATTGATCCGATCATTTTTTTCGAATTCTGACCTCAAATTTGATTTTAAAGGATAAAAGTAACCCCAGAAACGTTAAATGAGGTATTTTTCGAACTTATATTGAAGCTTGAAATTAAAGCAACCTCGTATGTAGGTCAAGATTGATCTGGTAATTTTTTTTTAATTTCAACCTCAAATTCGACCATAAGGGACAAAAGTGGCTCCGAAAACCTTAAATAAGGTAGTTTTGAACAAAATTTCAGCAGATAGCCCCTACTTTACGGAAAATCCACCATATAATCACGATTGGGAATGAAAATAAAAACACATCATTACCATTGGAATTTTAAAAAAACATGTCATTACCATTGAGATTCTGCCAAAACTCATCATTACCATTGGGAATTTTTTTTTTTTTTTTTATGTACTCCGTATTCGTTTGTAGAATAATTGTGTAAAGTACGTAACCATTAGGTTTGATTTGATTAGTACAGACGTGATGTACAAAGCGAAACTCAACAGCAGTACTTTTTCAAATGGGATTGTACTTTTTTACCGCAACTTGCTAGCAGCACAACTGCACAAGGCMAAGCACGTGTTGSAAATTTAAAGGGCTTAACTTGTGTGGCTGTCATGTGTAAAAAATACTCGTGTACTTACAAATCMACTTATCAATAATTAACCCCTCCCACATCATCGTGAAATGGTGTATTCTTTTCAACTTATTTATATTTATATAAATTTARCTGATATTAAATTTATTAATRTTTATTTRAACTTATTTTGTGAGAAGAAAAAATAATAATTATATTTATTAGTAATTATGTCAATTCATCTTATTAAATCTCTACGGAGTATTATATAAGAAATAAATTTGAGCATTAAAAATAAATAAATAAATAAATAATATTCCTAGATAAGTCAAACTTAATTAATGCAATCAAAATAAATTTGACAAGTCAATTTTTTTGGAAGGAAAATTTACCATGTTTTGTTAATCAATTAAAAACTTTGAAATTAATTTGTCATATTATCAATTAATTGTCATGAAACTTCATTAAAATTCCAAAAAAAATGTATGTGTGTCAACACACGACTATTTTAATATTATTCATGGTGTTAGTTTGCAAACTATATTATACAGTATACTCTAAATATCAAATTCTCTCTTTTAAAATTATACATGCTTTCTTWWATCACTGAGTACTATTAATTGTTTTTTTTTTCAAATGAAAATTTATCACTGAGTACTATTAATTATACAATATCCTTYCCATTATAAGAAATTATTGCACACATCTTGTGTACCAAATGCTAGTAAGTATTAAATTGAAGAGAACAAACTCAGCTTCCAATTTATACATTTCCTCGATTTCGTTTTACTCGTGCTTTCTATTTAATGATATTTCAATTACTTATTAATTACACTTTCTTTTTGGTTAAACACGATCTCTATCTCCTCACACACGAGCCCCTTATTTTTTTTCTCACTATCTCTTTCTTCCCAAAATTTGCCAAAGTTTGTGCAGACCTTCCAATTTGTATCATTACTTCTTTGGTTTCATTTTACTCATTGTGCTTTTTATTTAAGGATGTTTCAATTTACTTGCTAGTTGCTACAATTTCTTTTTTGTTAAACACTATTTCTATCTCGCTCCTAACCCATGAGCCCCTTTATTTTTTTTTCTCTCAAACTTTCTTCCCAGAATTTTTCAGAGTCTGTGCACATTTTAAGTGTAGCGACTAAACGAAGCGGAGAAAGCTTGTGAAACTAGTTTATCTTAAAATTTTGTAAATAGTGCAAATTCAATGTATTTTTTTAAAATAAACTTCAGCTTACAAAGAGAAATAAGAAAATTCGTGAAACTTTATTACGAAAGTACCATTGGATTTGCAGTATTCGCAAATTTTTGAGATGGACTGCCATTCATTTTTATGGACCAAGACAAAAGCAAATTACAATGAAAAAGTTGCTTATATACATAAAAATATCTTAATGAGTTAACTCACGTTAATTATTTTCGACTACAATATTTTCTTGTGTTTAGAGGATTATAAAAGACAGGTATGAAAATCAATTTTAAAATGACAAAAGTTAACAAGCGCTCCTATGAAGTTAGATAAGATAATCAAAAATGGAAATATTAAATGAATATAAACATTAATTACACCGATTGATGTGTAAATTTGGCATGCATTTCAAGTTTAATACCATTTAAAAAAATATATTTATAGTTTATCTAACGCTTTGAAGCGTCCATTAACAATATCGTTTTAAAATTTCCTAAAGTTAGAAATCGAAAGAAAAATTCTAACTAATTACGCTAACCTTGAAACTGGATTATTATATTATTAGGATATAGGTGGATGAAAGGACACAAGTGTGAAGTGTGGTCCTGCAATTCCATATTTCCATACTACTTTACTCAACTTTGAAATGGGGCCCACCTCATCAAATGTCAAATATCAGTTCATCTTATGAATGAATACTTTCATGTGAGTGTTCCTAGTGGTTTTCGTACGGTCATCCAACATGAACAGCAATATGATACCTCACTTCCTCCTTCGTTCCCACTCCTCTCTCTCTCTCTCTCTCTCTCTCTCTCTCTCTCTCTCTCATGGTCCAATGTCTCACGTCCTTTTATCACAACGGAGCACTTATCAGTTATCATTGAGCAAGTACTCATCTTGTGAATGTACCCTTTTCTTTGGTACAGTGTTATTCTGGATAACATTATTACTATTTACTATGCCACTCGAACCCATGGCCGAACCTAGTCAGCAAACGTATCCGCTCTTTGATTGACGTGAAAAACAATTAAACAAAATCAGTTTATTTTACGCAATTCATAGTACGTACTATATAATGTAGTCCACTTGTCTTTTTTCTAATCTACCACATTAATTGCGTTATAACATTATCAAAAAATTATGTACTTTGTTCGTTAAATAATATTCATTCCATAATTCATCTTTCAATTCGTTCGTTTTTAGCATACTATCAATTGGTTGAGTAGAGTTGGTGAAAAAGTAAAAAGTGTAGTAACCACATGTTTTGTAAGAGGGAAAAAAAAGACTAAATACCAAGTATGTTTTAGAAAGTGAGCAAACATTTTGAGATGGAGTAGTTTCTAAGTCAAAATATAACATGTTAGGAAGTAACTCATTTTAGTCACAATTTCAAGATATGGCTAACCACTAAGTCTCATTACTTGTTTTGATTGATTATTAACCTTTTTTGTTACTCATCTAAGTAGGTTTTTTGTTTCACAGTCCGAGTTTATTTCTTATGACTTATTTGAGCTTACTTAAATTTACATATACGAAGTAATTTAATTAAATTTATCTTAACTCACTAGACYTTCTCTGAATTTATTAGAACTTAACAAAACTAATTTGAAAGTAATTGACCGACCCTCTACTTTTAAAACTTCACAAATGAGGTTCTTTGRGGATCGTTATCAATTTTTTTGTGATGTCTATTTGGTTTATCGRMGCTTAGTTTCGACTACATTYAAATTTGACCTGAGTTATACGTYCAAYTTATGGTGGGTGAATCTTTTAACAAGAATTTTTACATACGRTAAGACTTGAACTCAAGAYTTYCACATGCAATTTTTAACTGCTTAYCGCTTGAGTCAAATCTTGATGACGGGTAACTATTATCATGATTACTACCGTAGTAAAATAACTTGTTAACCATGCAGATATACAATCAATAGACAGCACGAAGAAGCAAAGCAAGTACAACAGCGACTAATAAGTAATAAATATAGCTGTGATTGCATTGGATGTAATTGTCCTTGATTTGGCACACACATGTGCTCTCACACCATTCATTGTCACACATGAACGGAGAAGCATCTTTTCCCTGGATTTTCTGTCGCCTCGATTTTCGCATTTCGTAACGAAATACCGCTAAACGACAAACTATTTCGCATTGAACGACACCCCAATGGCAATGAAGAACAACAAACTTGCCAAATAGCCTTAACAGGAAGGACATAATACAATACAAGTATGTGTGATTGCACATAATACAAGCAGTGAAGTATATATAATGGTAATTGACATTTGACACTTTGATATAGTAGTATTTTTAGGTGAGATGGCCAGCCCACATGCGACATGCTAATGCAAGATCGTATTTTCGTAACAATTATCGTAATAATATATTCAAGTCCAAAGGTCTTCATATGAGGGGAACGTGATAGAGTAGATAACATATTCCTGGACTTCAACCATCAGCTTAAACTTTTGGTTGAGATGTCCGCGTTAACATCTATATCATATCATTTGCTCAAACCATCAAACAACTTACAGCAGGATTGTTGCAATGCTGATGCAATTAAGAGCACAGGGTTCTTTGATCGCCTGCGAAGCAATGGCGGCAGGACGGCAGTTTATATGTATTGTCGTATGATCGAATTTTAAATTTCTGAATCTAGAAATCCTTAATTCAGGTAGAAAACCTCACTTGATAAATTGATATGCAACTTACAAAGTCAATCATTGTCAATTTGTCCATTTTTCGCAAACAGGATCTGTAACATATACAAAATGCACATGTTAAATAGCTCAAAATCTACATAAGAATCAAGTATTTTAATCAATAAAATCTCAAATATTGCTAACAAGAAGCAATTCAATTACATTGAATCATGGCCACTCAAGTTAACTCTGCTTCATGCTCCATTGCAAAATAATGGACATAAACTGGCGTGCAGCTGTGAGCCCTGTTGATGTTCTCTTGCAGATAATTGTTACGAAACCACGGACTAAGAAACTAATGCTGAGTGTACGGCTTTTATGAAACACCACCGCGGAGAAGGGAAAAGAATAGCCGCTTGAAACATGACAAAGATACGTCTCATGGTCTGCTTTCACTAAAGGTTTAATCAGGACTGAAAGAGTATCAAAGGAGATGCAGTAAAGCACGAGCAGTCTTCTGTGATCCCCCCAAGGTCTAAGAAATGTACAAAAACTAAAAACTATTAACTATATAACTCGAGACAGAAAATTGTGGCTTACCATTTACACAAACATAGGCTATGTGGTATAATTACATTAACATACAGAGGCTTAAGTTGAAGGCGGAAGACAGGGACAAGAGATGGGAACGATCACATTAATGTAGAGAGCAAGTTATTGTGCAACGGATAGAATATGTTCAACAAGTTTTCTACGGGTCCTTTACCCGTCACAGCAGCTGGATAAAAGAAGCCTAACACGCAACCATTGCTAAGCGCGTTCTTCACAACTCCTTCACTTTTAGCTCCTCAAACAACAGGATCTTTACATGAGGTTCAAGGGGTCAAAAGAACACCTCCTGGATATTGATATCACAGGTAGAATATTCCCAAAAGGTTCCAAGGCTTCAATCCCACAATATCGAGCATACTCTGGTCCGACCTTCAGTGAAAGAGGGTACATAACAATAAGAAAAGAAGAAGAAATCGATATGCATGTATTACAATCCAAAAGAAAACCAGAGTATTAATAAAACTATTGATTGTGCGTGGATTATAATCCAAACAGAGAAACTGGGCCAGCTAACTGAGTTCTTTTATAAGGTAATTCAAGACTCTAGGTTTCCGAGATATCAAGGAATCTCCCTTTTTTCTAGAATATTGAAAAACTTCTCCCTCGACCTCCTGTTTAGGGTCCAAACTTACTTATGAGAGACTTGGCGCACAATTTTATACAGAAGTTTGGAGATATGTTTGATAAGTTTTTCTTCTCTAGAGAACATAACCCTATAGAACAAACAATGCAAGCCATATCAGGCCAAAATACATATCCAGAATTGGCATATGGTTTAAAGACTGGCACAAAGACATCTCATAGGTATGCCAATCGGTAAATATATATATGCAATTTTGAACAAATCAAAATTCTCATATAGTCCATGGTAGTTGTGTTCCATCTCAAAATGGTGTGCTTCAGTTCAATATGTTTTTCATTGTTTCTCCATACCACCTCTAGGGAGAGGTAAGAGGTGTGATGATATATGTTTGTGCAGAGGGGGGGGGGGGGGGGGGGGAGGGGGGGCGGTAAATATTGGTAAGAAACAGGGAACGAGAAATGAAGAAACTAAAACTAATTGAGTGAAGTTACCATGAGAAGGACTTGGCATAGGGCTATACAATTACTCCTTGACTACCTGCTAGGTGGAGTCCTGGAATTCCAAGATAATCAGTGCTCTTCCCTGAAAAAAATCCATAATAGCAGTAAGAAGTGGCAACAGTGACGAATGAGTTAATGAAAAATGCAAAGGCAAGGATATTGCAATATTTAATTTGCTTCAATCCCTATCTTACATTCTCTAGGCTTTAACCATAAAATTTATGTTTAATCTATTATATCACTTGAACTTGTAGGCGTTATAGCTTTAAAGATTGGGATTCTTATGTTGCTGGCTGGCAAGAAAAAGCTATACTACTGCAGTATTTATAGAGGTGGCTCAAAGGAAATACACWGGTCTAGGATTTCACTTAGCTAGCAAGTAAAAATCATTACTGGGTTAGTGATTTTCCTTTCTTTAGAAGAAATAGTATCTTTAAACTAAGTGACAATAACAAGAATTACTTAAATACGTACAACTTAACACATTAGAAAAARTATTTCTGGAAAATGTGACTTCTGAACTCCTAATCTCCCAAGGAAGAAGGCTTGAATGTATAATCCTTTCATTCAACCATACAATCAATCAAAGCTTTAATCCCATAAGTGGATAAGCTACATGAACCAAAAGTGATAATTCCGTGTAGTGATCCACAAAGATCTTCCTCCTCCACCCACAATACATCATCAATCCTTTCATTGGAATAAGAAAATCTGAACTYAATAGATTTGTACTTTTGAGACCAACATACAAAAGGATCGATACTTTCTTTTACCTGATTCTAAACTGACAAGGCATTATTGTTTGATTGCAAACACACCATATTTAATTCAGCCAACACTCCTTGACAATTTTAGGATGGTTTTCCTTTCAAATCTAACTTTCACGTCTAAATGTGGAACATGAAGGTAGTAACATGTTAACTTGCAGGAAATTAGCTTAAGCCACCACTTATGACGGTTTTCCTTTACTGTATACACTTATGCAAGAAAGAAAGGTAAGGGCTAGATGGGAATTTAGCTCTCTATCCTATTATGTTGCTATTAAGCTCTTATTAAGAAGGGCTTTAAGTCTTTTAACACCCCCACTCTGATTTTTAATGCAAGTTACTATCCTTACCTAATTTCTTCTGTATTTTACATTTCTCTGTCTGAATCCCAGCATTACACCAGTCAAAGTTTGAAACATTTTATTCCTCCAGAGTCAGTAAACTATCTTACTCATATTAGACATAATAATAGGCAAAGAAAGCTTAAGAGGTGTCCTACAGGCTATAAGCCTGTAACCATTGTTCCTTTATTGTGGTAAGAGGGGGAAAACTATGTGTTTGTTGCTTCTGATTTTCCTTAGACTGTATGCTTATATGATAGTCAAAGAGAAACTCGATAATTGAAGCAAGTTTCAAGAAATAAAATAAATAGTTATAAGTATGCACGCGATGCGTGCAACAATTTGTAAAAATTTAACAAAAAAATGTTATCGTGTTTATATCTTTTATGAGATTATCATGACAAAGATTTTGACTGTATGAATTCATTTGATCATCATATATGACATTGTGAGTTTAATTACTATGTATTGAATTAAATAGAGATGAATAATAATATAGATTGAAAAACTATATTTGAAATTAATGATTATTTATGGGAATTAATTAGTTAATGTTAGTAATTCACTCATAAATTTTGATTTAACTTTTAATTATTTAATTAAACTTTTTTATTGATTGACATTGATTATTATGACAATTTAAGTTTGATTGAATATTTAATGCGTATACCTCTTTTAGTTTTTTTTTTTTACCTTTTTAATATGGAAATACGAAATATTAAAGGTTTCAAAGTTTTACTTTAATATTTTTTTAATTATTTCATTAAGGTATTTAAGTAATCTTATAGGGGCACCATTGCCCCCCTTCCCTTATGTAATACTAGTTTTATGTGCACACGATGCAGCGACATTTTTTAAATTTATACACAAATATAATCGACATATTGAACAAATATATTACTTGTAGATCGTATGATTTTATTGAATGATTCTAAAAATGATAATACTCTATATTATTTGATCCTACTGGAATTTTATGATATAAATTTGAAATTTAAATTTGGTATAAACATAATAATTTTATGGGATTAAATTACTTATTTGTTATTAATTAGTAATTGACTATCATGATTAATTTTGATTTAATGTTTTTTACTCAATTAAACTTTTCCTTTGTTTATTGATTGACATTATTTGATGAATATACCATTTAGAAATTTTTTAATTGATGTTGATTGAGATATTGATGGACATATACCATTTTAAACTTATTTTTATGACAAAATAGAGTATAAAGGTTTTTAAAATTTTATTTTACATTTTTTATTAGATCATATACGGTAATTTGAGTAATTTCATAGGGGACACTATTGCTCCCCTTTCCCTTATATAAGAGATAGATAAATCCAAGAGTATTGCCTAAGTTTTGAGAACCAACTCCTCCACCACACAGGTTCAGCAAAGTGAGAAGCTCCACTGAGGTCCAAAATTTCAGGAATCAGCACCAAGTGCCCCAAGCATAGCCCACCGAGCATGAAGTATTTCAAAGCTGTACATCATTAACATATGACATGATTACCAGATCCATATAACTACTTCTTCAGCTACCAATCTATCTAATTAGGTACAGAAACACTAAAATGCTCATCAAAATAAAATTTATATAAAAAGGAAATGCTAAAAGCTAACACAAAATTAAGCAGGACGACTTTATAGGTGAACAGTTTACCTAGAGAAGAGAGAGTGGTAAGTGAGAAAGGAATCAGTAAGGTAGTGTGTGCCAAAATTCAATAATGAAAAAGTGGCAGATAATGTCAGGTGCGATGGCCTCTGTTAATAATGTATTTTAAGCTCAATTCTCACTAGTCACTATAAAGAGTTCTCAATTTTGATCCTCTTTTGCTCACTCAAATTACAGCAAGTTATGATATATCAGTATCTTTTACACAATAAATCATTGACCATTTGAAACTTATCTCAATTACAAACATTTGACTCCCTTGCTCCCAACTTCTCCAAAATGAGCTTAAATCAAACAGAATATTCTCCTTCAAGGTACTTTCTGATATCAATAAAAGTTTCATCTATGTCCCCATTCTCCTTCAGAATTTTCTTCTGATACAAAGATCACTTCGAATGTTCTACGGAGTATATGAGACATAGAATAGAGCTAATCTACTTAAAAAGGAAAGATCGAGATCACCACAGTCAAGAAAGTATGAAAGTCTGCAGCAAGCAAGTCATGCATGGCAGTTTTTCGCTGAGGGTGCATTTGGAGGAAAGGGAGAAATACTTAAGGTAATATTCTTGATGAATTACTTAAAAGGAAACAATACAGATAGAACTATGAGGAAATTCAAAGAGATTACATGTTGAACATTGTGTTGTAGTGGGAGAAGTGACCAAACCTCTCAAAAGCTCATACTTAGGAGTGAATCTACTCGCAAAAGTGGAATCACATTCACTTTTTTATTGTTAATTGAATAGTGTAAGTACGATACAATAACTTCTTCCTACTTTCTGCCATATAGTGGTGCTGTAAGCTTATGAATTCATAGTAGCTGCCTGTCAGCCTCTGGTCAACTGATATACCAGGTATGTAGCAAACAGCGCAAGACATTGACAAGGGCCAGCAATACCTTATCCTATCCTTAAGGCTCCTGATTCTTGTTTACAGCAAAAATCATGCTCTCATCTCAATCATGGTGGACGACCTGGAAAGGCTGGTCAAATGGCATACTACATGCAATGACCATGGAGGTGGCTTAAAGAACAAATTTCATTTGGCGTAAACTGGTAAAAGAAAATGATGCGATGTCTTCTCCGTTGCAGAACATCAGGATGGGGAAAACCGTGGGGTACATGATTAAATACAATCATACCACAGCCATACACCTGGGATCACGCAGGAAACTAGGTCTCGAAAAAACTAACCGACCTCAATTGTACGATACAAATAGAGTAGTAATAGAGACACTACAAACACACATGCACGAATTGCAGATGCATACAGATAATAGTCAATTCCAGAACCACCAACTTCAGTAAGTACAAGTGAGTTACTAGGAATATGTAAAGTTCATGTTTTTATTCCAGCTGATAATTGAAGGGGAAAGAAACAGACATGGTGACAGTAATTATCACAGACATGCTGAAAGACAAAATTATTTCCAGCGACAAGGAATATATGAAACAAATAAAGGTTACAATTAGCAAAGGAAAGGATATTAGTAACTATTTTTGCAAAGCATCAAATCCGTCCAGCCCTGCAAATCAAAAGGCCATAGTTCTGGGAGTGCGACAATTGAGGATACTCAAAAGTATGGACCAACCGATCGAGGACGATCTTCACATATCCAGCGGAACGGAAGAATTGTAAACAAATTTTACTTCAGGCAATCATTAAAACTAATATAAGAAGCAGCGAGTTATAAAAAAGATAGTTCAAGAAAAATTAGATAGAGTGAGTCTTCGCTTTTTAAGTCATTACGTTTTAGGAATTTATGAAAAACGTGTTCAAAAACACCCAATGTATATCATGAGCATTAATCATTCGATCTTATAAGCTCAACTTCAACGAACTGATAACTAAAACTCCAATTCAGACTGTTGCCAACAGAACCTTACACTCATACAAAGTATCAAACTATGCTACATTACTMGATACACACACCCTCCATTCATATTAATAAGCAATAAATTAATGTTTACTCAACCTAGTTGCACTCCAACAAATACACAAAAAATTCAAGTTGATTTTCCAATAAAAAGAAACAACTTGTAACACAACATGACATCCCAGCGAATTCGAGCCATTTCAGCCTAATACTACGGATTAAATTAGTTAAATTACTMAGCAAGCAAGCAATCAAAGTTTACTCAATCTACTTGCACAAGTGCTATATATTATATGATTAATTGATTATATCGACATATATATGCATAAAATTCAGCTTGATAATGCAACAGAATTAAAACTGAAAATTAAACACTTGATATACCTGCTATTTCGCGCCAATTCAGTGATTTTGTTTCGCCGAATCGAATCACGCAACGCCGCCGATTTCTGCTCGAGAGCGCGACGCTGGAGCGATTCCCCGAGAGGACTATTAGCGATTGCTTTCACCGCCGTAAACGGAACAGCTGAGAAAACCAAAACTCCTGCGAGCTGAACAACACAAATACTTACAAGTTACAACACATCACAATTATTGCATAATCAATCTGTTTTTGATGAATTTGAACTTGAATTGAAACAAAGAACGAAAGAATTAGAGCGATTGAAGTAAGCTAACCTCTTGCCAAGAAGCTTGAGGACTGAATTGGCGTTGTTTGACATGGCGTTGTTTGACATGGGCGTTGTTTGACATGGCGTTGACTGGCGTTTATATGCTTTTGTGTTGAAGATTAAACAGAAGATTGAATTTGAATTTCCAGCCAAAATGCAGATTTGAACATTACTAATAGTAGTATGAGGTTTGAATTGTTAATGCCATGAATGATGATGATGATGATGAATGAATGAATGAAGATGTTATGTTTTGGTGTGAATGTGTGAATGAACTAACGTTTCTGATTTGTATTGTAGCCTTGTATGAAATATTATTGGACGAGTGACAGTGGACACTGATCACTAACAGTTAACGGTTGAAGACACGTGGATTTTTCTTATCAAAAATTGTCGAAAGCAGAACTTTTTAGGGTCATTGGATTTATACAGGTTCGCTTAAAAAGTGTATCGTTTTATGTTTTTTGTTCAAAAATAAGCTTAATTTCGCATCTATTTTTTGAATTTGACAAGATAATAATCTAATACAAGTACGAAGTGAGATAACCAAGGTTAAAACTTTAGATGGTTAGTCTAAACATTCCCTGCTTGTGTTGGAGCTGCCTTTCTGATTTCTAACCATCCTGCTAGTACCTGGCTTAATACTACAAGAACCAGCACATTTCACTAAGTGACTCTTTCATTGTCGTTTCCTAACGCACCCTCTTCTTTCGTTGTTTGATTATCAACATTTGGGATTAAAGTGATGACAATTTGTTAAAGATACAAAAACTCGGTATATTATATCATCTTCAACTTTGGGCTTATGATTGAGTAAAAAAACAAGAAAGAAGGCAACTGATGACTAATTTTAACCTGTTATTATTATTTTCTGGCACAAGGTGATCAAATACAATACCTTGTCCTTGTAACAAACTGAAGAAAAATTGCAAATTATGTTTAACAGCAATTAATGCTTACTGTGTAAATATGTTTAACACCAAAAGCAAATTATGCTATGGATACCAAGAGGAAAGCGATAAAAAATGCACGATGGAAAGTTGTTTACTTAAGTAATTCTACCACAAAGATACACATCAGTCATCGCGGAAAGCTGCTAACAGGGAAGTTGCGCAGAGGATTTTCTTGAGTAATTCAGTTTCTTCTGCACGACAAATATTCTATGAGTTGTTTTGAAAATCCAAAGTGAATGCTTAATATAGCAATCTTGGGATAAACATACCTTTTGAAATTATTTCATCCTCTCTTCAAAAGGGAAATTGAGTGCTTTGCGAATTGCTTCTTTGATTCAACCTGCAAAAATAGATGTATGTGAATATGTAATCCTCTAGAACAACTTGTGGCGTTATGTGCATAAATCTCATCCCTTTCTATTTTAATTCAGGTTGCACAAATGGTAAGCAAATTTTGGGCAGTATAATTGTCATGTTGAGCTTGAAGATTATCTCGCAACCTTATTCTGTTCACTTACTCGGAGACAAGGAGAAATCGTAAGTTATAGTGCTTACTCAGAACTAACACACTCAATCAATAAACATCTTTACCAGGATATTATCGTAAGTTATAATACTTACTCAGAAGTCATTCCTTCAACAAACACATCAATGGAAGGAGTGGACCTCTTCCTAGAGTTGCTACTCTACTACTGCCTCTGCAAAAGCTTACCAGTAGATGCAGTTTGAGAACATTGATATAGCAAATATAACCACAATCTATATCCTTTCATCTTGAAAAACTAGGTCATATTACAAGATTAGTCAAATTATTGACTTATACTGACGTCCACTTTCCAGGAATTGCCTTATTCTCTTGTTTCTTTCTTTAAGTAGCAAGAGATATCCCATGGTTTTTTATCAACTTTGACAAGCTGCCCGAAAACTGGAGCTATTCTCTAATTTGTATCCTCAAAACAGAACAAAGGAACTCGTCACCCTAGAAGGATAAAGAAATCAGTTATTCTATAAATTATTATTGACATACCAGACAGAACATCATGCCTTAAAATTTTCTAGGAAAGTTTCTTTGCTTCCTATTTTCTTCATACTTTTCTTGGCAGGTCTGAACTCCCATCATATGCTCCCTACTATATATGAAAAGGATATCTTTCAGCACAAACTTTAGAAAGGAAAGAGAATATATAATCAGCCAGATGAAAAGCTACTTGTTTCTGCATTAGAACAGAACGGTACCAAGTCGACTTGATTGATCATTATCTGTTACATCTCCCTGAATGAATGAATGAAATGAGACTAATAAACATAACCAGTATCTAACAACAAAAACTACGAAAATCTGATGGAGTGAATCCATAATCAGTGGTGCTCAGATCTACCATTGACGGGCAAGAATTTCCTGTAAGCCTCTTCCATTTTCCCGGGTTTCAGGCATTTCTACACATTGAAAATATAAGTGCTACTTCTACACATTATCTTTCGTCATGATCGTTTTCATGTGCTTATTCTTGTTTATATTATAAAACAGTGCAGTCCATAGAATGTACAGATACAATGCAAGGACACCAAAAAATTACAAAGTATAAGAGTGAAGCAAAAGGGCAATTTTGCAGAATGCAACGTGCATGACATCAGGTGATACAATACTGCAGTTTTATATTTTATTTGCAAAGAAGGAAGTTATAGCCTGCATATGCAAACTGTCCAGAAGATCCAGATAGGAAAAGAAACAAAACAACCTTTTTTGGATTAWTATTTGACTCTATTACAAATGTTGCAGTTCATCATATAGATTTATGAAACATGAGATTACCTCAATGGTTGGCTGATTAGGAATAAGAGATCCTAATCATTTAGGGAATAGGAATTTACTAGCATGCAGCGATGCATATACCATTGATATCAGTACACTATATTTGACAATATTACAAATGTTGCAGTAATGCAGTTCATCATATAGATATGAAGTATATTAAATATGAGATTATCTTAATGGTAAACTGATTAGGAATAAGAGACACTAATGACTAATCGTTTAGGGAATAGAAATTTACTTGCATGTAACCATGCATATTCCATTCATATGGGTACAAAATCCAAATGACATACAATGTGAGRTTACCTCATTGGTTTTGCTGATTAGTAATATGAGACACTAATGGTTTCAAAATTAGGAATTAGTAGCATGCAACCGAGCATATTCCATTGATATCMGTACGCTACAGTTAGGGACCATGTGGTTCATTGATAGCAGGCATAATCCACATTGACATACAAAAGAAAACCAAAATAGGCAAGTTACAGAACATGAACATCTCAGATTCTCAGCAAGGATATGAGCTTTCTGACAATAATTAGGTTGTAGGAATAATTATGCTAGTGGTTCAGCATTTCAATAGTAAAAGGTGGATTTGTTTACTCTTTCTCATATGATACAAACACAAGAAACATGTTTCGGTGGTTATTTTGGGACATTGATGATGGGTTTAGGTTAAGAAGGGGAAGTGAGGAACTAGTGATACAGGTATGTAGGGTAGGGTAGTGGACTAGTGGTAGTTTCATTTTTGCCTTTTAATTTAAATTTGTTGGTTATGGATAAAACTGGAACTTACATCCATGATCGATAAAATACAGTGAGCTGATTGAATCAATGTAAGATTATAACCAATAATTTCACATTACCTATCTTTTGTTTTATTAAACTCAATCAAAATGAACCCTTCAAGCCAAACAATTGACGGGAAGCCATAAAGAATAACATTACAAATTTGGGATGKTAATTCCATATGTGAAAAGTTGATACATAATTATTGAYGACATTCATGGAAGACGAAGATAACAACTTCAAAAGTAGATGATRACTTCAGAAACTGGAAGTAATAGATGAACTGAGCAAATTAGCAAGAAGATCAACAATTTGAGAACAATTAGAATCTTCAGAAGTTTGCTTATTTGGCTTCCTATATCAACAATGAACCGAATGCGGACAAAATAATCAACCATCCTATAAAACAATGAGTACACGAACAAAAAATGTAGTATTATCATGCATTCATCCATGTCATATTTCAAACTTAACCTAAAAATAAGTAATTGTTCCGTTAATTCTTCCTCTTCCTCAAGATCACCAATAAAGCAAGTATTCTGGCATACAAGTGTATAATATGCAAAAAAATGAGCAGAAATGAGAGATCTTGCATAAGACATTAGTGGAGCTTACAATGACAAGCCTCGTTCAAAAACCTCATTAGCAGTTTTGACCTTGTTTTTGGCTTCCAAATGCAAAGCATAAGATATGTAATAAGCAGAATGAGATTGCCCAATGTTGTTGTCATCCAAAAATCTATATATGACTTCAGCATCCTCACAATCTTCAGCCTGAAATACAGTCACAACATGAACTTATTTCCAACTAATTATAMTCATACCCAAACAACTAACTCCAAGGAAATTAGGTCATTCAAAAGAAAGGAACATACATAATCGAGCCAAACTTTRAGGTAACGAAGATCATCACGGTAATGATCATCGTGCCAGAATGTACGAACACACTGCTCGTATATAACAAGGAGACCGGAAGCATCTCCAGCAGCCGGAAAAGCTTCTTGAACCCACTTTATGCACCTGCAGCATTATCTTGCTCGATTAGGAATTTTCACAGCTGATCAACTAATGTAGTTTATTTACTATACTAGAAGGGAAAAGCAAGAATTTTCAGCTCATATACTGTATGATCAGATATTCATGGCGTAAATTATATACTTTACATCATTTATTCATTCTTTATCAAAATTCGACACTAAAGTAGACTAACAAGTATTAATTAAAATTGTGTTTTCATTATGATCACATAAGTCGATCATTGAACAATGGAGTAACATATACTACAATCAATTGCAATTAAGGTGTTGTTTGTTTGAAAATTCGAAGTTGGGTTCACACGCGAAAAGCAAAATGATGTTCCGTCTATCCTCAAAATTAATTTATCTAGTGCAAATTTTCACAAATCTATGAGCATTTAGCTTATTATTCGAATTTTTGTTTAAAAAAAATTAATCTCCTAGATTTTTTGCACTACATACACAATTTCAAAATACAAAATAATACACAAATAAAATTTAAACATCAGATTAACTAAAGTGAGAAAAAATTAATTAAAACTAGCTAAATTGAGAAATTTTAAAACAACCAAAACAGGAAAAAGAAGCATACTTTAGCCAAGGTTGAAGAGGATCATCACCAATACTCATCAATGGCAAGCATCAACTTCTGAATACGGAAAAGTATAATTCAGAATAAAAAGTAACTCAAATTCCCTAAAAAGGAAAAAAAAAGTAATAACAATAAGAAAACAAAATAAACCACCTTTCAGTAAGAATGAGAGATTGTTTGATTAGAATATTAGTGTTAATTTTGAGGCTGATTCAGAGAGCTTAACATTACGATCCGTTTTCAAAGGCCTAAACATTTCCTTGTAATTAGTCTCCATTGCAAACTCGATCTAATCACTACTTTCGCAAGAAGATGTTTCGATTTTCAGTGGCAGTTTCAAGCAGGATTGCGATTCAGGGTCGAGGCCTCGCATTTTTCAGTCGCCCATTGTTGACTGTGTTTTTTAGGGAGAGAAATAGAGCAGAATGCCTACCAAATAGGGAGAGGAAAAGAAAAAGAGTGAGTAGTTTTGTGTGAGTGTTCAAATTCTGAGATCCGTTTGTGGATTTGGAGCGTACACGAAGTAGATTAAATGAATGCCACGTCACGGTCGGAGATCCATTTTTGAATTATTCTTGATATTACTTTCAAATGGGTATGTTTTGGGTTGATCCAATTCAGTTATGTTGTCGAACATATTGAGGTCTGAAAGTGAGCTTGATTGTATAGAAAGTGAGCTTGGCGGGAGTGGCGAATTATGGTAACGGAAATTTAAATAGAAAAGTTATTTATGATAAGTTATTTTTTTTTTGCTACAAGAAAAGATTAAAGTCGAAACAACTAAAAATTCAAAAATTAAGCATAAGAATATTTCTAGGTAAAGAGACACCATGGGCATCTTCTTCAATAATAGCAGGCTAGTCTGAGCCGAAGTTTGTGCCAATAACTACGTACCACCGTGATCAACACCAAGTTAGCTAAATGATCTGCTGCGCGATTAGCCCTCTCGATACAATGAACACAACAACCCAACCATCACGACCATGGAGCTCTTTCACATTGATTAACCAGTGAATAGCGACCAGTGTAGGTGGTTTCATTGCCCAGAATTTGACAAGTGAGGTTGTCAAGCCTTCCATCGAGGCAATTAATTTCTTGTGCCTAAGCAAGTTGAACGCTTGGAGGAGAGTGTAAATTCTGCCAGTATAGCATGCTTCAAAATAATGTGACTATAGAAAAATGCACACACCTACCATAATAGTCCCTGGGATACCACTGAATCTGCGAGTCGTGGTGTGCCCCCTTTGCCGCACTATCAGTATTCAAAGCGAACCGTTCATGAAGGAGGTGTAGCCACTAAATGTTGAGCTTCTTGCCTTTCTCATCGCACCTCAAGGATGCCTATCCACGAGTAAGAGCTCGTTGTGCTTCCTCTATTTGAGATGAATAAAACTCGATTTTATCATTTGAATTCCCATCGCCATCACAGAAAGACGA
Source organism: Bassia scoparia (assembly GCA_008642245.1). NCBI lineage: Eukaryota > Viridiplantae > Streptophyta > Magnoliopsida > Caryophyllales > Amaranthaceae > Bassia > Bassia scoparia. The sequence goes on from SNQN01005725.1 coordinate 28,706, forward strand.
CATGATTCCTCAACGCCAAACCACCAAAGTCAACTGAAAGGTAAAGCCCATGGATCGCAGCCGTCTAGCATAGCTTGAGTTATTTGTATCCATCGTTGAAAATTGTGATCCCCAAAAAGTCCACTTTTTCGAGACGAAGGGCAATTGTTGTAACTGGAATGCACATTCGGGGCATCTTTAGTAAATGGAGTGTGATTTCAGCTCTATCCCACGAATTGATGCAAGTTAGATCATCAAAGAATTCCTCTAACACCCGATAAACATTGCTCAAATTCGATCATGGCAAAACCAGCCAAAGGAGAATTTAATTATGTTTTGAGTGATGCTGCCCAAGCATTGCAAGAATCATCATGAGTGTTTAATTATCACGTCGAATAATTGAATACTGATTTTGATGAAAACATACCAAAGGAGTTCATTCCGTATTATAAATCTTGCAAGGAGTACTCAATGGTAATCTCACAAAGATTGGATCTTTTCTTAGAATGCCGAGGGAGATATCTCCTAAAATATTCACCCATCTTGATTGGCTATCTCACACATGAAGTCCGAAATGTCTTGAAGATGAGAGGAACTTCCTTAATAGCAATTGCATAAAGGCTTGTCGAATTACCCAATATGGAGCCATAAATGTGGTTGCACCATTACTATTGCTGATGCGCACTCTAGCTTGAATACATAGCATTTGGCAGAATTCCTCTCCAAAGATTGGAGCAAGTTCGAATGAGCTGAAACATTCAAATCGCTCGACACTTGCAATATTTTGAGCGTAGCACTCTTTGACACAAGATTGAGGTTTAGAAGAGCCCTGCCGTATAACACCTCTCCTGGTGTGGAGAAAAGAGCCACTAGTAGATATTGTCCTTTTTGGCTAGCCCGCAAGGATTTGCCTTTGTGTGGGCTCGTCCGCACCCAAAAGCCTCTACTAGGTTTGAGGTATCATTCTATCTATTGTAAGACTTCGCTTCTCCTCAACTTCCGATGTGGATGGTATCGAAAGCTAGGGTTCCCATTTCGGTGTTTTGTCGCCTTCAGACGCAGCTCCTTTCAAGGGTAGGTCACAGACTAGCAGTTCCATCACATCGAAGTTGAGAGAAAAGTTACATATAAGATAGATTTGTACCTCAACCTAGTAGAGGTTTTGGTGTGGACCCTCGAGCCCACCAAGTAAATCCTTACGGGCTACTTAGGCCCAAAGAGAAAATATTCACCATGGTTTCTTTATACACCAGGGTGGTTTTGTTATCACTCATCTCTCCCCAATGTAGTGAAACGTGAACTTGATTCAAACTGTGCTCATAATTTCAGCCAAGACCACACTAGCTAATTTATCAATATGTGAACCCAAAGTACGGAAAATTTGCTAGTTTGCAATACATAGTTTATGAAGTATACATATATTCTAAGATCTAATCAAATTTATTCCATTCTGTTTGCATTTTGGTGCATTGTCTTCCTTAATTTATAAAATGAGTTACCGACATCATGTGATGCGACGATTATTTATAATAGTAATTCCTTCAGTGTGAAGTAGGGAGTAGAGCGCTACCACTTTAAGCCTACTGCTGACGTCTTTATGCTAAAAAATACGTTCCTCGTTATTCTGTTCATCAAAAGTGCATACAAGCTAATGACAACAAAGTCTAAGTAAATCCATGAAAGAGAATTGGAGTCCAACAATCAAGAACAAGTATTTCAAAGACGTCTAATTAGAAGAATTTTAGTAAGTATTTTAGTTCAATTCGAAATAAAAAATCTTCTCTCCACCATTGAAATGACCAACCATCCACCACGCTAAACACTTTAGCAACCATAACAGCTTGAAACGCAATTTTAAAATCAAATCAACACCCTAACACAAAGTTGCAACGTCACCATCATAACAAAATCATATTCAGATTAACCACCCAACAACAATTCAAAACCACACAATAAAAATTGAACCTTTATTTTTAATTGTTGTAGCTCAGCTCAACCAACACTCCAAAAATACATATACAGATAGCTTTATATCCAAAACAGTATACTCCAATGTAATTCTTATAAAGGTCTTTTTTACGAAAAACTATTAAATAAAGGTTTTTCTTCTCCAAATTTTTCTAAAATAATGAAAATCAATTTCAATTTTCATCGTCTTTTGAGTAATTTTCCCACTTAATTTATAATTGCGACTTAATTTGAGTATTCTTTTTCTTTGGTATATATGCAATTTATTTTTTACCCAAATATACTACTACTCGTAAGTGATTATAACAAATATTTAATCTAAATTTAATCATAATTCGATGCACTATTGTAGTTTATATGAAAATGAAATGACTAAAAATAATATCAACATTTCTACATTAATACAATGTATATAATATATAAATAAAATGCACCAAAAATTAGATATTTTATAGCACAGAGTATAGAGATACAAAAATTATAAATTTTATTTTAGTCTTTTTTCTTTATTATGTGATGGATGAATTTTGAATTAACGTAATGAAAATTTCAAGCCACGTGAATGCATAATTAACCCGTGTTATAGAATGGTATGGGTGTATTTTAGGTTGGTAGTGTCTGGCATAAACTAGCTATGTGTTGTGATTGTTAATCACTCCTGGCATATTTCCTATGTTTCTTATAATTGAGCTCATTTTGTTTATCTATTTACTTGTACGTTTCATTTTGCAACAATGGTTGTATAAACAGAACAATAATAATCAATTATAGACATCAAACCATTAGTATAGCATATTAAACTAAATCAAAAGTGTATTCAATCCAAAGCATCAATGTGATTAAACAATAACAACCAATTATTAGTTTATGCAATCATCATTATGCAATGGAAGAATAGAAGTGATCAATTAATAAGGAATGACATTAATCATTCATTATCTCGAAATTGAAGATTCTAAATACCATATAGGTTGCGTTTTGGATTTACTCATTTCAATTTTTCAATAATGGATTCAAATTCTTGAATTAATTCCAAATCCATTGTATGGGAATCATTTAGAATTTCATATTCTTGAATTCAATTCCAAGTCCATAATAATTGCAAGAACAACTAACAAACTATTTGTCGATGCGGGCTAAGCATGGGGCAAACTCGCTTGCCAGGGTTGGTTTGGTGCTTTAAATGTATTTTATTGATTATTTATGAAAATTCCGTGTTATGTTTTTTATTACAATTAATTTTTCAATAATCATATTTCAAGGAATTTTTTAGCTTATTGTTCTTTTACACTCCATGTTTTTCATCAATATTTTCTGTATCGAAGATGGGTAAGTTTTTTCCACTAATACAATTTTAGTTTTTTTGACTAACAATTATACAAAAAATTATACAATAAGAAGTCATTAATTTTACTCATATATAGCCTCTTTACATTTTTTCCCCATCATCTATTATTAGTACAGTGATTTTGCTATTGATAACCAATGAAGGTTGGTTTCAAATGGTAGCGGCTTGATACCGCTTAAGGGAGGTCTTGAGTTTCGAGCTCGGTTGCAGAAATCTTCATAAGGAGATTCCCCATAGCCCAGGTGCGGATTTCGAGTCGGATTCGGATTGTAGTCGGGGTGTTAGTAACCCCAGGTGAACCGGGTGGGCATGCTAAAAAAGTTTTGCATTTTGATACAATTTTGAATCTTCTTATCATTTATTATAGTGATGAATTTGACTTAAATAACTAACTTAAGATTATTAAAATTACCAAATGAATTTTTTTTAGATAGAAGTATCTACTTAGATAAGATTGTTCTTATAATTTATTTGCACGCATCGGTGCAAATATACTAATAAAGGAAATAAAGAAAGTAAAAAAGGAAACAAAAGGAAAATAAATAATTATAATGCCTCAACATACAATTAGAATTATAAACCTCAATAGGCATCAAAAAGAATTATAACTATTAAGTATGGGCAACTTATAAAGCTAAAATTAGGTGAAGATTAATAAATTAAACAAAAAGGCTTTTGTAAAATGTGTGTAATGTAAGTATTCAACATTTATAACTTCCCTTTTCTAGCATAAAAAAAAACTATTATACAACTATTTTTCTTGGTTTTATAATTAAGATTCTCAATTTGTTAGTCTGCTAATTAATGTTGTAGGCAGTTTGGTTAGACTGTTTGGCAAACGGCTGTTGGCGGCTGGTTGACTGGCTGGGTGGCTGGTTTGATTGACTGGTGGCTGTTGGCTGCTTGGATAAAATATGTTCTGGCAATTTGGTCCTGTTTGGTGTTATTTTAGATGCAAAATTACATTTAATGGGCATCATATATTCCAGAACTACACTTTTTTTATTTCAATTATTATACTTATATTATAATGATTACTTTATTATATTTAATTATTTTTATAATTTTAATTATAATTATTAAATATATTTTCTCCGTAATAACTTTAATTATTTAATGTAATTAATTGATTATTAATTTTATTATTATAATACAGTATAAATTAATAAATTATAAATTAAATTATAAATTTATAAATTATAAATTAATAAATTAATAAATTATAAAATTTAAATTAATAAATTATAAATATAAATTATAAATTATAAATTTAAATTATAATTATAAATTAATAGTTAATAATTATAATTATAAATTATTAATTATAGAATTATATTTAATTATAAATTATAAATATAAATTATAAATTATAATTATAAATTATAATTATAAATTATAAAATTATACATTATAAATTATAAATTATAATTATAAATTAATAAATTATAAATTATAAATTATAAATTAATAATTTAATTGTTAATTATTAATTATTATTATAATTAATTATTATTATATAGTTTATAATTATTAAATTAGTAAATTATTAATTATAAATTATATCTTATTAAATTATCAATTATGGAGTTAAATTTTATGATTTATTATTTTATAGCTATTATTGATTATTAATTATTTAATGATTAATATTAATTAATAATTAATAATTCATTAATTGTTTTATTAATTAGTAATTATAATTCTTAATTATCAATTATGGAGTAATAATTATTTATGAGTATTATTTTATTGCTTATTAATAATTATTAATTATTCAATTATGTTAGTTTACTAAGGGTAAATATGTTTTTAAATTTTACAAGCCAAAGCAACATGAAAGCTACTCTACAAGTAGCTTTTTGTCTTTTGTGGGGTGGGCTGAAAGCTGGCTTTTTTAGCAACCACAAGTATTTACCAACACTTTTTTTTATGTTTGACATTTGGACAAGCAAAAGCCAGTAAAGTTGGTTGGCAAACAAGCGCTTATATTATAATTGAATCCTACTTTTTTCAGGAGTCATGAATATATAGAGTGTAATGTTGAGGTGGGTAAGTGGGTTGGTGAGTTGTGGTTCACTCAAAACAATAACAAAATTAAAATCTGATTTTTTTTAAATAAACTTTATTTTCAGTAAATTCCATGTCATCTATCCGAGGTTCTCATGTGTGTACTTCGTAAACTTTGAAAAACATATAAGCTATAAATAAATTCAGTACGTATGTTTTTAGTCTTTTTTTTGTTCCTCAAAGTGTTTCATTAAACCTTTTTTAATCAAATAACATAATACTTATACAATTTATAAAGGGGATTCTATTTGGTAGACGCCAGTTTTTATGTTTTACATGGTCAAGGATTTTTGAGAATTTTTGGGTCTGTTTAAAACTAGGGTCTACCATATTAGAATTTCCCCGTGCACATTTTTTTTTTCAAAAAAGCTTACCATGTAGAAAGGTTAAAAATGGGGGTCTACCGTGTACATTTTTTTTTCAAGAAAGTTACCATGTAGAAAAGTAAAACTGGGGTCTACCATATAGAATTTCTTTATAAGATAGGTGAAAATTTAGTACTTGTTAATATAATGTAGCTACAAGTTAAATATATTTCATGTTTTTCAAAAGGTTGAATGGACTTATTATGAATAGGGGCAAATGTATACTTTCTATTAATCTTTGACAACAAAGGTGATATGTGACGAGGGATAACATGACTAAGATGAGTAGAATGTGAAGTTGCATAGTATACCGTACGCCGCGAGCAAACTTAACTTTACATGTAACAGTGAGCTACATATTATTGACATTGCCAAAAAAAACTAAGTACTCATCATAAGTTTCAAATTTACTCATTTAATAATGAAAGAAAACTAGCTAGATAGCAAATATTTTAAATAATTAAAGACGAAATAAGCCAATTTCTTCACAAATGACAAGGTGCGGCACAATCAATTAAAATCCCAAATAGGAACATTCTATTCGTGAGTATGGTATTTAATAGTAAGTCAGTTCTTCAAAAGATATTCATACAATCCAACAATTGCTAATGCAAAAATAAATAAATTAAAATAATTAAAAAACAATTATACTTGGGGAAATAGATCAATTGGTAGTAACATAATACTTGAGTGTCATGATATTACTGTTTGGTGGCCATTGTTTAAGGCAACATACTATAGGATAGGCTGCTGCAATGCTTTGGAGAAAAAGTCCTTCAAGGGTGTAATCACACGGTGAGGTAAAGAGAGAAACTTCAATTCGGCACGACAACGAGCAATATACTTGCCCAAGGAAGTATCCTCTGTGATTCTAATATGAAGTTATAAGTTGGTAATCAGGAAATTTCAATCGTTTTTTCAATAGAACTTAAAAATATTAATCGTCGTTTTTTCAATATGACTAAGCAGTAAACTAGTTTGGTAAATAGTTTTTTAAAAATAAATTTTTGGTAAATAATAATTTTTAAAAAAATAGATATTGGTAAGACCGAAAAATACTCTCATGGACACTTTATTGTAATGCAAAGTCAAAGGTTAACTTGATGTCTTCGAACCGCTTATTTTTGAAGATCTATTTTTTTTGCTAACAATTATAATTAATTCTATCAGTTCTAGTATTGCTTATAACAAGTCTTGTCAATATATCTGAATATTAAAAAAATATCTATCAAGAACCCTAGAGTTTTCTACGAGCCTATATATTGGGTTGTTTTGTAGAAGTTTTCTCAATCCTTCATTATTATTAAGGTATAGGTTCTATTTTCTATTAAAATTTTTTCTTGTATAATTTTTGCCACTGTCTTGGACGTGTGGGTTTTGCCTAGTTGGTGCTTTTTTTGGAAATCTTGCTTTGTGTTTGGGTGCTAGCGTCGACTGGAAGTAAAAGCTACAAAATCTATGATGACCGCAGAAGAGGAGGAAGTTATTTTCGAATTTGTTAATTGATGAGGCAAGGAGGAGATAATTGTAAAGAGAATTGCAACTTTTTCTGTTGGTAAATTTCTCACCAAAAACTCTTTCGGTGTAGAATTCTTTACAAAACAATCTAAAATTGCTTGGAGCATGCTAAAGGCTGTAGTTATAAGAAATTGGTAACATACTTTTATCTATCATTTTTTTCTTCTTCTGATAAAGAAAGTAAATATGGGGTGGCCTTGGTCTTTTTTAGGGGTCAGAACAAATTTGTTATGAAGGATATGAAGGGGGATATAGCCTCGAGATTACTTCATGAAGATACGTTTTTTAGGGTTTGTGCTGGGATGTACCTTTGAATCAAACGAACGTTGTCAAATAGGAAGAAAGGACACTATTAGTAGAGTAATGGGGGATTTTTCGGAATGTGATGCTTCTGATTTGGGGTTGGAGATGGGGAAAATATGTGACTTTCGACGTTGACCTAGATATACGAAACCTCTCAACGTTGGGACAAAGGTGCATGCTGATGGAAAAAAAATATATTATAATGGATGATATTAGATGGCTTTTGTCACGATATAGATAGATAGATATATAGAGAAATGTAATAGTGTATGCAATATGTAGAAAGGGTTCGAGACGTATAATTCCTTATGAGATTGGTTTGAGGGTTTCAACAAATTGAGGTAGGTTTTAAATGAGCCAACTTGCAGAGGAGGTGAAACAGTGCAAAGCAAGTATGAGGAATGAATAAATATAAGAAAAGTAACAGCTTAGGTGATTTATGGTGAAGAGCTAATGAGGACTTGAACCGTGGAAGATATCCTAACCTACTTCCAAGATGCTTGCAGTCTAAGTAAGGGGATAATTGAAGGAAGTCCTGGGATAAAGAGAGTTCAATGGAGGAAAAGAGGACGTTTCTCAAAGAGGGGCGCATGAAGTCATATTCTCGCTTTGAGAAGGGAGGATGATCTCTAGATATGGGTGGAAGTGTCTAGCTGTGACTGGCTCAGGTGTGGGATATGGGTGATGGAAAACTCACTGCAATGAACATTGATGGCGCGGGAAGCATGATTTCTCAGGCAATGAAGTCAATTTTGTATGGAATTATAGAGGGTTTGGGAACCTTACAATTAAATGCTTCGAGGGGTTATGATGCTGCTAAAATCCTCATTATTTTTTGTGGCGAGCTTAGTTGAAAAGTTGGGAATTTTGAGTTGTAAAAAGAAAATTGATTTATTGTGGTGTGGTTGTTGGACTGCAGTGGAGATGGAAGGCATAGGAGTTTGGTGGTCTTGCTCTGCTTTGGCTGGTACGGAGGGGTTGAAAACTTAATCTCAAAAAGCATGGTGTGTGGCGATTTACTGGATTATATGGGTTTCCCTAAATGACGAAGAAGCATAAACTTGGGATTTGGTTTTCAAGTCTAGCGATCAGAAAATTTAATATGCATGGGTTTGTGGGGAGATTTAAATCTAATGCTATACTCAACAGAGAAGAGGGAGGTGGTCTTTTAAATTTCATGGAAGCTGAATCCCTGCGTGCAGCTGTGGATTTTTTGTGGTTTGGAGGATTTCCTTTAATGGGTTGAGTTTCACAATGGGCAAATGAAAGAGGGGGGATGCAGAAACTTTAAGAAAGATTGATAGATTTCTCGCAATGGATCTAGGAAAGGAATGGTTTTCAAACTCTTATGTACCACATTTACCAAAACGCGTTTCAAATCATGCTTTTGTTGTTGTCTATTAAAGAAGGCGTTGGGGAATTAGGAGAAGAGGAAGAAACGTCTCTTTCGTTTGAAGAGATGTGGATTAGGGAGGAATCGAGTGAACCGGTGGTGGAAGAATGCTTGGGGTGGTAACGCCACTTTTGCAAGGCAAAGTTGTCCTGTGTTACGAAACTGAGATCATGGAGCGTCAGACCTTGGTAATTTCTCTAAGGAAATGAAAGCTTGTTGTGGCTCATATGGAAAGGTGATTAAGAATAAACGAAAAACATCTCAACCAAATGAAAGGGTGGTACTGCTCGAAATGTGATTGGTAGGCGAGGAGAGGAGTATTGGTATCAAGGTAGACAATCATGAAATTAAACATGGGGAATAAAACTCAAGTTTTTTCATGCGAAAAGCTAGGCAGGCGGAGGGAGAGGAACTCAACTTTGCACACTTTGGAATCTGCTGGTTGTTCTATGAAGATGACGCAAATCTTGAGGTACTGACTTTCCTTTACGGTAGGACCTTATTTTCCAAGGGTGATGCGGGTGGACCCACACCAGGTTGTAGCAAAATAAACATGTCATAACACAGCTGTGAGGAGAGCCTGAGTGTAAATACACTATGAGGAGGTGTGGTTTGCTCTCATCAATGCATCTCGACAAAAGACCGAGACTGATGGTATGTGTACCCTTTTTTATCAGTGAATTTTTTGGTCAATTTTGGTGCTGATGTGATTAATTAGCGTATTACAAATTTTGAATGAAAATGCTGATATTAGTAGTATTATCACCGTTTTTTTTGCCTTAAATTCTAAGAGAAGATTTGTGATAGAGCTAAGATTTTCCGTCCTATAAGTTTATGTAATGTCTTGTAAAACTGGTGACTAGGTCTGCAAAATCGTCTAAAAAAGGTGCTCGCTTTGTTTATTCATGATCCAAAGTGGTTTTGTGCCAGGAAGACTGATTACTGTAATGTGTGGTGGCATGAGTGGTTTTTACTTTTTGCGAAGAGAAGAGGCAGAAAAGGTTTTATTGGGTTTAAATTGGACATGAGTAAAGCTACGATCGTGTGGAGTGGTGTTTTTTGAACAGTTTGAGGAAAATGGTTTCCTAATAATTTTGTTGTGGCAATAATTTGCGAAGTGTCTCTCGGCTTTTTTCGGTGCTTGTGAATGGTAACCTTCTCAGTCGATTTAGTCTAGTAGGGGGCTTTATGACAGGGAAGAAATCGCTTTTCCTTTTCCTTTTTTGTTCTATTGTGGCTGAAGGCTTGTCCTCTTTATTGAGGGATGGCGAACAACTAATGAGCTTCATGGTATTAAAATTGGAAGGCATGGTGGAGCCCATATCTACTATTTTTTTGCAGTACAGATAGTTTATTTTTGTGAGAGGTTTACGGAGGAGGAAGTGATAAGGTGATGGATATTCTTTTCAACCTATGAGATTGTTTTTGGTCAAAAATTGAATTTGGAAAAGTCGGAGGTTTCTTTTGCGACATATGAATCTAAGAAAAGAATTTTGCTTCAGCGAAGTTGTCTTGTACTGTTGAGGAAACATGATAAAATTTGGGGTTTTCAACTTTTTGGATGCGTCAAAAAAATAAATTTCCAAAACAATTAGCTGATAGAGTGTGGAAGAAATTGAAAGGGTGGAAAGAAAATTCCTATACAAGCAGGACATGAAATTTTGATCAAAGCAGTTGCCCAAGCAATCCCACATTGTTTATGCAATGTTTCATAGTTCACAAGATGATTGGTAAGATTGAGAGATGTGTAAACATTCGTTGGGGCATAGAAGGAAGAAAGAAAATTTGGCATGGGTTGCATTGGAGAATTTAATTAAAGAGAGAGGAGGTTTAGGCAAGGTTTGCAACTAAATGGATACGGACCGACATGGGTACGGGAAACGGCAACTTAAATAGCGGACACAGGAATAGTAATATAAAAATACATCAAATTAGAAGATTATTTTAATCAGCTTCAATTTAATAAAGGTAATGTAAATTTTAATAACATTAAATCACATAAAAATTAAATAAGTAAACACACAAACAATATATTAAAAACAAATCAACAAGTTAAACTACAATCACTCCCAATGAATAGAAACCTATAATTAAATCAGAAATTTAATCAAAATAATAAATTCAAAATTCATACCTAATTACAATATTAACAATATCAAATAATTACAATTACAACTTTAAGTACTAGTACTTTGTAATAACAGATATAAACTTGTATACAATATGTTTATGGGCTTATTGGCGTTTTGCTATATAAAGACTTTATACTTTATCTGTAGTTCTAGTTAGATACTTCTCTAAGCTTGCCTTTTTCTCCAATGTTTTAGTCTAAATTCAATTTTTCATTTTTGGTCACAATTCCTTGATATTCATTTATCATGAAAGTTTCAATCCTTTGAGAAAGTTTCAATCTAATCCAACTTGCTGGTGTTTTTGATTTTAAGTTTGTTGCTTTATTTATTTAAGGTGATTTTTCAGTGGGGTTTCTTTTGATTTTTAATGCTTCGAGTGTTCTGGTTGATTCTCAGGCGGACTAGTGGCGTTGGCGATGCCTTCATAGGCGACTTTGCGAACAAGTGGGAACTCCAGCAAGGCAGCTTAGGTTCTTCCAGCAACGAGCAACGCAGATGTGTCTGAACTTCAAAACTGATGAGTAGAGAAGATTATAATGGCGTTAAATCGGGTTTATTTGAGTTTTTTTTTGGGGAATGATGCAATTTGTTTTCCAAAACAGATCTCACGCGTGCGGCAAGTGTCCTTCCCGTGTCCGTCGGACGTTTTCCTCGTCGTTCGGAGTGGTCCAAAATAATATTAAATATTGGACAACGGCAAGAGGCATGTGGGACAGGATTTCGCGTGTCCGTCGCGTTGTTGTCGTGTCTGAACTTGACATGCACTCGGGAGTGTCCGTGCTTCCTGGTTTAAGCATGCGACACATGAATGTTAAAGCTTTTGTTAGCAAACAAGCTTGGAGAGTGCTCAAAATCAAAACTCATTGATGTCCAGGGGTGTTAAAGATAAATACTGTCATAATTCCCTTTTTGAAGCAATTGAAAGGAAAACTCAGCTACACAATGGCGATCTATTGTCTCGCTAAGGATTGCTTAAAAAGGCGTGTTCAAAACTGGTTAGGGATGGACACGATCAAACGTTTGGCTGACCTTGGGTACTGACCTTTCAGGTTTTTGTGCAGCATGGGATTTCGAGGATACGAGGAGAGGGAAATATGTTTGGGTTAATGAGTTCATAACGTGAGGAAGTCGGGATGGCTCAGCGGTTAATAGGGAGTGCAATGTCGTCTTAGACAGAATTGAGCATTATTTTGTATCCCATTAGTTTGGAATGTGCAAGCGTAAAGTGGTGCTCGGAAACTACACAAATATGGGAATTTAGTGTTCAAGTGCTTCATTTTCTTGAATTGAAGGCTTCCAAGGACGCATTTTCTTTTTTGTGGACTGCATCAAGGGAGGTGAAAACTATGGGTGGGCGATGACTGTCCCGCAAAATAAAAAGTCTCTGTTGAAGGGTGATTCACAAAGCATCCAGTGAAGGCCAACTTGGTTGACGAGGGATGTGTCAGGACGGATGTATTGTCAGTTTTTGGTGAAGGTGAGGTATGTTGCATTTGTTATTTTACATGCTTAGAGGCTATTCTATTTGGAAAATCTCCTTTTGCGTTTGGCTGTGGGGATAGGGTGGCATCTAGCTTTGAGGAGTTGTTGGGTGCAAGATGGATCAAAAATTGGATGGGACTGGTGGAGTTTGTTTCGCGGTCTTTTGGCTTAGGGAATTTGGTTAAAAAGAAATGCTTGGCTTTTGAGAGTAAGAAGATCAGTGAAAGGGTGGTGGAAGTTAAGCGGTGGGGTTTGGTTAGGGAGTATATGAGAGTGTAGCTGTGAGGCTCATTAGTATTGCAGCCATGAAGGTTTTCCCTACACTGTTGCTCCTGTTGTGGGTGAGTATTAAATTAACTCGGATGCAGCCTTCATTGAAGGTTCGATGGCTGTAGGTTGCGGTGTGAGGGACTGTGTGGGATGTCTTATTGTCTATGTGTTGTAGAAGACAGCTGTTTGTGGGTGGGATGTTGGTGAAGCATTGCAGTGAGGGAAGCCATCAAATTGCTTGGGAAGTCCTAGTTTTGCGTGTTAACCATTGTAACTGTTCAATGAGGTGTTCATCTCTGAAGAAAAAGGAGGAT
>SNQN01005726.1:0-41294 GCA_008642245.1 Bassia scoparia
GCTACCTCAGCTTCAGTGTCATGCGAGTTGAGCCATGGAATCCGCATTGAAATGCGGGGTTTGTCGTCGAAGACGGGATCCCACCGTGCCATATGGTTATTCACGACCCCAAACATTGGTTCCAAATTAATGCCCCACGTCCAATCAAGTAACCAGTCTGCGGACATGTACGAATCAGATCTGTAACCCAATTCCCCGCATGTAGCGGCCTCTACTCTTCCATTGTATCATAATCAAACAATTGAATTCAAGAAAACTTAGATTGACTTGAAAGCCATTAATTATAGGTGGTTGCTTATGACAAACCACTTCTACATATGCGACAAGCGATCACTTGATTGTTATCATGTAATAAGTTCTTAGAAAACCGTCGTCCATGATTATCTGACTTTAATGTGGCAAAACGATTAATTCCGTCTTGTTAAACAATATTATACCAAGTTGGTAAAAATATATATATACAAGACATAAAACAAGTTAGTAAACTGAAAATTCATATTGTCCTCCTCAACCTTGTCACTGCAAACAATCAAATTGTTAGAACAAAACTCAAAGAATCGCTTCGATTGAATTCTAATTGACAAACAACTCGTTAATTTGACAATAAATATGTATAATAAAAAATAAACCAAAAGCATGGCAACATTGAAACATTAAGAAAATCCTACATATTTACATGAACGAGTAAAAAAATCCGTTCTTCATTTTGAATGAAAAATTTAAAACTCATACAATGATTAATCAATTAAAGAGAGACAAAAGGAATTAAAAAGAGTGAGAAATGTTTTGTGCAGTTAATCCAATTACCCTTATTTCGCTTTGGAAATCGAAGAGACAGTGCTTTGAATCGAAAAGATGTGTTAGTGTTTTGATGAGAGAGAGAGAGTGGACGTGTCTGGAATTGTGTCTTGTGAAGTGTATTGAAAATTCGTGAAGTGAAGTCTGAAGTGTCGTTATGAAGTGTCAAATTTCTCACGGACTGAGCAAGCAAGGATATTATAGGCACGAGCAAAAACGAGCAAATGCAACCCTACTATATACGCTGAGATGAGTTATATAGCCGCTCAATGGAGCGTATAACCTCAACCTCAGCGTATTACGCATGCAATACTCCATAAGATTTGCAATTCGTATTATGTTGACGTATATTACGCAGCAAATGGAGTAAACGCTCTTATGAGCCGTATATACGCTCTCATGCCTATATACGCTCATCATCTGCTATAACCTCAATATTCGTATAATTTTCCGAAAACCTCGAAATATTTGATTTTCCCCGATTTATCGCTATTTCCCTGATTTGACGCACCTAGACACCCTTCTTCCAAGCAAGGAGTTCTAGAAATGTTCTAGAAGGCTCCACGTTTTCCGATATTTTAATTATCATTTTTTCTCGTATTCGCTATTTAAACATTGCCAAAATTCATAGAAATATAGAAAATCAAGAAAAATAATTTGAAAATACTGGCGGATTCAGAAAAATGTGACACACATGATTGGAAACAAAAGCATGAGAACGCCAGCATAACATGTTTGAAACCTTTAAGTTATCGAGAAAATCGAAAAAATAGGTTGCCTTTTATGTACCTTGCTCAATAGTCCGAGTACACCTTCAAACGATTTCCAACTTCGTGAGTTCAAAGCATCTTTCGAGTCGAAACAACGCGGAGACGCGGTATGTTCATCACGGACCATTGGAACACATTTTCAGTTCTACACAGTGGTCCTTTCTCACCTGTCACTGCAAATAAAATCAATTTTAGAGTAAAACTAAAAGGAATCGTCCTTCATTAATTGCTAATTGAGAACAAAACAGAACGCGTTTGTATTACATAACAATATGCAACTAATAATGACAAATGATGATAAACGAATTTGAAAACGTAATGACAATCCTACATATACATGAGATGATTAAATAGGAGTTGCTACATTGTTGTTAAAATTAATTGAAACTCGAATAATAATTAGTCAAATTAAAAGTGTCAAAAGGAATTAAAAAGAGTCAAAAAAGAAGTTTAGCGGTAATCAGATTATACCTTATTTCGCTTGTGAATCGAAACAGAATCGATCTTAGAACCAAGAACGAATTATTTAGAGTGCCTAAGATGTATGAGAGCGCAAGTTAGGACGCAGAGAATTAATAACCTGTGTCAGTGAAAAATCTGTCCCTTTAGGAATGACAGCACTATTTAGAGGCGCGAAGCACGAAGGAGGAAAAAAACCCTGCGTATAACGCATGAGCTGCGTATAACCAACCTGCGTATATACGCAGGGGACAGCTTCTGCGTAGATAGTTGCAACTCTGACTAAGTATACGCAGATATTTCCCCGCGTATTCTTTGATTTCCTCCGATTCCAACCATAATACGGATTTGCCGATTGACGCACCTAACACCTGCTCTCCAAGCAAAGAGTTCTGAGATTTCTAGAAGTCCACGTGTTTCCGCGTATTTTTTATTTGTACTTTTTTTTGTATTTTCTGCGTTAAAAACTTATAAAAATCATAGAAAAATATGAAAAATCAAAAAATAATCAAAATACTGGTAGCCTCAGAAAAATTGAAGAATTGCAATGAAAGTGGAAATTATGCAGACCACCAATATAAATTATTTAAAAAATCCTAAAAATAGAAAATAATAAAATAATAAAAGAAAAAATTTTGCCCCCTTTGCTTGTCCTTTGCTCAATAGTTCCGAGTATGAACCTCACTTCTTTCCAATTTAAGTTCAAAGCACTTTCTGATCGAAACAATCGCGAACGTCGTACTGTTCATCAGGATTACTCATTTGGTGGAGACACATTAGGGTCTACAGAAGCCCACCACTTACGATTCTGAGAGACGATAGTCTCGTAAGACGAAAGTCGAAGTATTCGATCGGGACGGAAAGCCACCTCAAGACGTTCTGCACCCTGATTACCCTTTCGCCCAGTACCTGCAAAACAAAGGTTATTTTCCTTACCGTGTTCCCGTCGTTGAGTCATCGAGCCCATCATTTCCTCCTAGCTGAAAAGCAGACGCATCCCGGCTTTCCGAAAAAATGACATTGACTTGAAAATGATAGCCCTAATTCAATTAAGACTACCTTTGAATGACGACATAGTCTTTTTTAGTCTAAAAATTTGCATGCAATGTTGATTGTAACTTTGACCTGATATGATAGAGAGCAAGAGTCATGGAATTAGAATTCGAAAAGTCTTTGAATCGAAAGTCCTCTTAGTCTGGTTTGAACATGATTGAGAGAGCCTTGAATTTGAAAGGTCTGGCTATCTGTTCTAGACATGAGTTGACAGATCATCTGCAATTGAAAAGGTCTTGTCTAGTCTGTCTAGAACATGTGAGGAGTCATGAATTGAAGGGCTGTCTAGGTCTATCCTAGACATATTGAAGAGATATTAATTGAAAGGCCTTGTCTAGGTCTCTTCTAACATGTTGAGAGATTCATTGAATTGAGGAGGTCTGTCTATGTCTGGTTCAAAGACATGATTTGAGAGAGTCTTTAAAGCCTTGTCTAGTCTGTTCTAGACAGATTTGAGACATCTTTGAAAGGCCTTGTCTAAGCGTCCTGGTCAAGACATAATTTAAAGAGTCTTTGAGTTGAAAGGGCTTATTAAAAGTGCGCTTGAAAAAGTACTTAGAGAACGTGACATTTGGATCAACTATGGCTTGACTCGGACTGACTGAGCTGAATGACTTGAACTTACCATCGACTACTAAACAACAACAAACAAATTATGGAAATACAGGTCCAAAGCAATTTCAGCATTCCACTGATATAATAGACTTGAACACTAATAAGGCCTTAGAGACAAGAACCCCCAACTAAATAAGGCCATATGACGACGATCCCCCAGCGAGCTTGAGACAATTAGTTACGGCTTAGATATCAACATGAGAAGTGATAATTGTATGGATGAGTTCCCCAACAAGATTGTACTAACCCAAAGTCAGTGCTTACTTCTTTGGGGTGTTTTCAGTCAATGAGTCCTTGAAGTGACCAAAGAATGCTATGGTTCGAAAATAAAAAAGGTCAATTTTGTGGCTAAGTCAATTGCAGTCTAATCTAGTTGCTAATATGTGTTCAATCAGACTATGTCATTCAGACTGACAAAACCATTATCAAATTCTTAGCAAGTCAAAGCACTCAAAAAGGCCTCAAATGATTTAATGTTAATGCGTCGAACCTCCGAGACATAGGCTCCTACGTATCCTTACGATCAGACCACCGTATTCTAATGATCATTGCGACAACTGCCTCGTGTGAGAGCTTTGTTTAATGTGAGGCTTTTGAGTTGAAAAAGCTTGATGACCCCTGAAATAACCCACATGCCAGTGTTGCTTTTTAGACTCTCTTCTTATTTATCTGCTTTGAGCTTATTTGCATTTTTAGTACTTGTATCAACTGCATTGAACTTGATTTTGCTTTTTTTCTTTTGCCCATTTCATTCTTACTTTTTCTTTCTTCTTTTTTTTCACGTGTCTTTCCTACGCAACGTTGGTCCAAAGGGTTATGTAATAATGTGATGAAAGAAAAAATAGCTAAATGATAGTGTTTGCTCAAAAGGTTCCAGGATTTGATTTATTGACAAAGGAATGACAGGAAGGTCATCTTTGTGAAGATGTAAAAGACCTCTCTTGGCATTTTCATTTTCAATATTAAACAGTATATAGTATTAAACAATTGGCCATGAGTGTTTGAGACTTGCATAGAATTAAAAGAAACAAATATTTGCCAAACAACTGAATTCATTTTATGCTGAATGAAACTAAACCATACATGGCTTATTTAAGAACTACATAGCACTCAAAAGACCAGTGAATTGAAATAATAATTGCTAGGACTAGACTCTATACTCAATCAGAAAGGCCCACGATCATTGACCACGCCTTGGTACTCATTGTTTACGCAAGTTGGCTGTGTACTTGTTATCTTTTCCTTCGCTGCTAGAGACTGGACACCATCTTCAAACCATGTCTTAATCCTTGCTTCAAAAACGATGCAATTCTCAGTCTGCCCCTCCTTGGGAACTTTAACTAGGCATGATTCCAAATTCTTAGATTTCTTATCATCTGAAGATCTGAGGGGTCCAATGGAACAAGTGCACCTTTTGCAGTTAATCCGTCAAACAGGCCACCCATAAGTCATGCCAATTGAAAACAGTCTTTGTGTCTCGAGGCTTGTGCTGAAAGAGCCGCATGGTTAAAGAGTTGTCATGTAACTGTGACGGATTTTGATCAGTGTTGGAAAAAAGACTACCTTTCCTTTTAAAAGCCCCCCACGTTACCTTAACTTCTGGCCTTAACTCTTTCCTCAACCTAGAGCCAACCTAGAGCCACATAAATTAATCAATGGATTGAAAACTGAGTGGCTCTCATACTGGGCTGAATTCTTGATGACCATGCGAACTTTGTCTTCTTCATTTGCGATTGTCATTTGCAGCTTTCTCCCTCCACCCTATAAGAAAAGCTAGAAACTTTATCTCGTTCCTCACCTCTTGTCCTCTATTCCGGAGACCGACAGGAAACTGGAATTGCACCGTACGCTTTAGCAACTCGTTTTAATATTCCCACATCATCGAGCTGCTTGATTCAGGGTCTTGAACCACCTGACGGTATGGTGTCCAAAATAAACACCGAAGACGAAAACCTTTCGCTCAATTCCTTTAAACCATTGAATATGAAAGTGCGGACTTCTCTGGGTCTTTGGTTCCCTTGAACTTTGGGCAAAATCTTATGACCAAACTTGCTAGGAACTGCCTTAATCTCATAATCAGCAACACGGGCCCTTAACATAATTTCGCACATTCTCTGACCAACTCTTCTAGTTCTCCACCCTTTTCCGTCTCATCTTCGATGAAGTGGTCTCGCATCTCTTCTTCCTCCTCTTAACTCAGAGTTTCCTGGTCTTCTTTTCTTTCATTCCCAATGCTTTTCCTTGCATCGAGCGAGAGCTCACGACCCTCGAGCCTTTTCTAATAGCGTTAAGTTGTCGAGGTTTGCCATGAAACTCTTTGCATCAGGAGCGGTCGGTTGCTTCTTTTAACTCTTCTGCCCCAGAACAAGTTGGCTTGCTATCTGCTGAAATCAAGAAAACACTAAAACCCGAAACAAAAAATGTCTACTTTGAAAACTCTAAAAACACCAACTCAGTCTTAAGTCTGGACTTAAAACCGAACTCAAACTGACTTGAATGGCTAACCTAAATCTAAGTTAAGGCTAACTCAAAAGAATCAACCAAAGATGGCCATTTTAGAATTAAGACCTTTAGCCTACGAGCCACTGAAATGAATGCCTAGCCTTAATCCAATTCCTAGGGTTGAGTCTTATGATTCAACCTAGTTCAGTTTTAGGTTCTTAAATTGAATTGACGAACCTAATTCAGATCAAGGCTCTTGGTGAAATGAATTGAACCTAATTCAATCTGGTTCTTGAATTGAATTAAATAACCTAATCAATTGAATAGATTGAATTGAAGCCTAATTAGGGTTAGTTCAAATGGTTGAATCTAAGTCACGATTAAATTCTTGCATTGCTACGAATGGTTGAAATTAATTGATCGAAATGAACTTTGAAATGGCCTATGGATCACGAACTCTGTCTTGAACCATAATTAAAGAACTGGGCTTAGTGGCTAAATTTGACTGAATGAAGATCACAAGAACAAAGCAACATTGATTTAAATACAAGCATTTTATCACCTAATCAGACCTAAGTGGACTATAAGTCGCTTGTTAAGTCTGATAGGTCCACGCCTAAGAGTAGAGCTGGGTCAATTTCACCACCACAACATTGATGTATGCCAATACCCTTATATACACGCATCTAGTAACACTTATTACGCGCATTGCTGAATAAAGACTTATGTACCAGTGATCCATTAACCAAATGCCCACCAAGAGAAAGTCCCCCCTTAAGTGATCTCGAGCACAAACATCCCATATTGAACCAGAGCCTAAGACTTGACCCTATTCGAAGGCGCACAACAAAAATTCAATTATTATGGAATATGAACTACGAGACTTTCAAGTCTATTCCATCTCACCAAATGGAGTATCCCCAATGAAGTCGCCAAAAACTGTAGGCTCGCCCCCCTTAGGCTGACCTCAGCTTCAGTCATGATTGACCATGGAATCCGCATGTAATCTGGTGTGTTGTCGAAGTCTCATCGTACACCCACCCGGAGCACTATACATATGCTATTCATCGAGGTACCTCCACAAGACCATCATCTGTGCAAACGAATTCCGGTTCCCCACAAATATCATACAGCGAAACAAGTCCAGAACCAAAGTTGTTCAGGACACTCTACTAGTTACTCTGACCAAACTCAATACTATTCCCTATATCCTCTCTCTTAGCACCCTTTTAGCAAGCTCTTTAATTCACTCCTATATCTCTATGTATTCATATAAGTCGAGAGTCAACAATATATAATTCAAAAGACGAACACATATTGAAATGATCTTACAACGACCACTCTAACCTAAAACAATTCTCATTTAAATATACTAGTGAGGTTGCATATTATGTAAAACATAACTTATCTACCGCGTCTATTACAATAAGAGCTACGTCACTGATTGCCCTTATCACAATCTTAATCAAACAATCTTTATAAAATAGTACCTGTCATTCCTAATCTATTTTTACATACTAATTATTATCTACAGTGTTTATTAACCGTACATAATTTAGCCGTCTTCGAATTTTAAAAAATATATACAAGTTGATAGAAAAATACCTGAACAGAAACAAAACCTGAAACGAAAAAGTGGTACTAAAAGCATTAATACTATAACAATCTATACTCTTCTCACTCTTACAACTGTCAATAATTCAAATGGTTGGTAGAGTAAAAACAAAAGAATCGTCCATCATTGAAATTGCTAATTGAGAACAAAACACAACACCTGTAGATTTGACCAATAACAATATGCTACTAAAAACAATGGTGACAAGATGCATGATAAACGAATTTGAAAACGTTTAATACAATCCTACATATTTACATAGATGGATTAAATAGCAGTTCTACCATTTATAGTTAATTAATTGAACTCGTAATCCAAAAATTAAGTCCAATAAAAGTGTCAAAAAATTTAAACAAAAAAAAATTTGAGGGTAGGTAATCTCCAGAGTTTAACCTTGATTTACGCTTGTTGAATCGAAACGAATCGATGCTTAAACTCAAAACAAGTTATTTAAGGTATAGAGAGTGATGAGAGCCAATAGACGGAGAAATTGATAACCCTTTGCAGTTGAAAAATCGTGTCCCTTTTAGAATGAGCAACACGATTCATAGTGCGCGAGAGCACAGGAGGAAAAAACCTGCGTATATATGCAGAGCGCTATATACCACTTCTTCGTATATACGCAGATATTCTCCTCGTATTCTTTTTATTTCCTCCATTCCATATTTCCATTAAACGTATTTCCTTGATTCGACGCACCTAGACACCCTCTCTCCAAGCAAAGACAGTTCTAGATGTTCTAGAACGTTCCCACGTGTTCGCGGAGGTTTTGTGTATTTGTATTTTTATTTCTGCTAAAAAGCTGTATAAAAATCATAGAAAAATATGAACAATCAAAAAAACTAAAATACTGGTGAGCTCAGAAAAATGTGAAGAATGCAATGAAAAGTGGAAATTATGGACACACCAATATAAATTATTTTAAAAATCCTCAAAAATAAAAATGATTAAAATAAATAAAAGAAAATATTTTTGCCCCCTTTGTTTGTCCTTTGCTCAATAGTTCCGAGTATGACCTCACGTATTTCCAACTTTTGTGAGTTCAAAGCATCTTTTTTGAGTCGAAACAATCGCGAGACGCAGTATGTTTCATCACGGATTACTCATTTGGGGAGACACATTTAGGTGTCGACACTAGTCTATGAACGAATTGGGTTATCTTTATCTTAAATAGGTTATCTATGTTAATATGAGACTTATGTAATTATAACCAATTGGATTATATACTTATGTAATTCATGTTTTGTACTATAAATTGATGTGTATGAATTGAAATGAATTAATTTGAAAGAAAATATTTTGGTTATAAGAGTACGATTGTTGGAATTTATTTTGAATTTTCGATTCCTTTACTTAATTCAAAGAAATTGGATTTTCCAATATACTTGTGATGAAAGTTGGCATTTGCTATTTTAAGTTGTTTGCGTTTTAATTGTAGGCTGTCTACTATGCAATCATTGAATTCAAGTAAATTGGTTTGAATGGAATTGAATCGAATTCATTTACATAATATAATTGAATGAAATTAAATTGAATGGAATTGAATTCATTTGTATAATATAATGTGATTGAATTGAATTGATTTGATTTGATTTTCGATTGAATTGAATTCCATTGAATTGAATTGAATTCAATTCAATCGAATTGAATTGAATGGAATTGAATTCAATCGAATTGAATTGAATGGAATTGAATTGAATTGGTTTACATAATACAATCGAATGAAATTAAATTGAATTGAGTCGAATTCATTTATATAATATAATGTGATTGAATTTAATTGAATTGATTTTCGATTGAATTGAATTCCATTGAATTGAATTCAATTCAATTCAATTCAAGCAAATTGAATTGAATGGAATTGAATCGAATTGGTTTACATAATACAATCGAATGAAATTAAATTGAATGGAGTCGAATTCATTTATATAAATAATTGTGACCTGAATGAAGAATTGATTTTCGAGAATGAACTTGAATTCCATTCGAATGGAATTCAATTTCAATTCAATCGAATTGAATGAATGGGAATCGAATGAATGTTTGAATTATAAATATATGATTAATCAATGACATTGAATTGATTTGAATTGAATTGAATCCATTGAATAATCAATCGAATTGAATTGAATGGAATACGAATGTTGACAAATACAAATGAAGAAATTAAATTGAATGGATCAATTAAAATTATATAATATAATGTAATGAATTGAATAATGAATTGAATTGTCGAATGAATTGAATTGAATTCAATCGATTAATTCAATCGAATGAATGAATAAATTGAATTGAATGGTTGAACATAATATAAATTTGAATTAAATCAATGGAATGAATGATTTGAATTGAATTAATTCCATGAAGGAATTGAATCGAATTTTACATAATATAATCGAATGAAATTAATAATTGAATCGAATTCATTTATATAATATAATGTGATTGAATTGAAAAAATTGATTTTCGATTGAATTGAATTCCATTGAATTAAATTGAATTCATTCAACGAATTGAATTTAATGGAATTGGATGAATTGGTTTACATAATACAATCGAATGAATTAAATTAATGGATCGAATCATTTATATAATATAATGTGATTGAATTAATTGAATTGATTTTCGATTGAAGTGAATTCCATGAATTCGAAATTCAATTCAACCGAATTGAATTGAATCGAATTGGTTTACATAATACAATCGAATGAAATTAAATTGAATGGATTCGAATTCATTTATATAATATAATGTGATTGAATTGAATTGAATAGATTTTCGATTGAATTGAACTGAATTCCATTGAATTGAATTGAATTCAATTCAATCGAATTGAATTGAATGGATTTGAATTGAATTGGTTTAAAGTATATAATATAATTGGATTAAATCGAATGGAATTGAATTGATTTGAATTGAATTGAATTCCATTGAATGGAATTGACTCGAATTCATTTACATAATATAATCAAATGAAATTAAATTGAATGGAATCGAATTGATTTATATAATATAATCTGATTGATTTGATTCAATTGATTTGAATGATCGGACTGAATCGAATGGAATTGAATTGAATTGAATTGAATTATATAAAATAATTGGATTGAATCGAATGGAATTGAATTGATTTGAATTGAATTGAATTCCATTGATTTGAAGTATCTAATATAATGGAATTGATTTGAATTCAATTTATTTGAATGATATCTATGCTCTAGTGTAAGGATGTTTCCTGGCAATATAATATAGTCTATGTAGGATATGGTTGTCTATGAATTTAATTTAAAGGTATGAAAGTTGTGTCTATGATGAGTGTTGAATTCAATTGTCGATTCTTCATTTCGTAATTGAATTCCAATCGAATAGGATTGAATCGAATAGAATTGAATAATTGAATGCAATTGAATTGAATTGAATACAATTCAATGGAACTGAATTGAATTGAACTGATCGAATGCAGTTGAATAATTCAGTCAATTCAATTTAACAGATTTGTGTAGATTTGAATTGAACTGAATTCAATTCAATGTTATTGTCGGAGTGTGTTTTACAGAAAAAGTGTATACAAAACTTGTTATTAAATTTGGGTCTTATTACAGTTGTCTATGTGTCTTTAAAAAGTTATCTAAGGCTCATCGTAAAGTTGTGGCGGTTGTTCCTAAACTTATCTATGTGTGTCATAACAATTGTCTTCAAAAACAAATGTTGTCCAATGCATTTAAGGTTCACTATGATGCTAATTGTTTTTTAAAGTTGTCTATGAAGTAAAGACAGGTACTTAAGGTTGTCTTTGGTTTTGAAGAGTTGTCTATGTTGGAATTGTGTGTTTCCAATGTGTAATTTTATATTTTAATATATTTAATGTTATGTCTATATATATCATATACTTTACCAAACATAATACATCCAACGATATGTTACACAATGTCCTCCTCTAATAATTCTAATGATTCAAATGCTTCTAATGAAACCAATGAAAAGAGTGTGGTGGTCCAAACTTCGGTTGTGCAGCCGAAATGCAGTTTTTTAGTAAAGAGTGGTGGAGTCAACAACATGGGTGAATTATACAACATACCTTATGAATCTACTTTCAAGTATGTGTATGTAGATTACGGGCGGAAAGCGGGTCTAACGCCGAAGCAACTACGATTAACACATAGAGGACAATACCTCGAGCCTGAATCGACACCATTTGATAGAAGATTCTTTAAAAAGGAGCTAGTTCTTGCATATGAAAAGGTTAGTTAATTGAATTTGTTTGGCACTAATTTTATACAACTTTTAACGTATGTGTTATGCATTTCAGGACATGATAAATGGTATACAAGTCAACCCATATCACTCAAGTGCGGCTGAAAAGTATAGCTTCATCATACAAGAGATGATAGATAACCCGACTGTTGAACAATATTCAAAATACAAGAACTATGAGGTTAGGGCTTTGTACGAGGAATGGACCTTGGGAAGGGGTGTCACTGTTGATGATGTAACTCTTTACTTAGATCGAAGGTCGCTTTATGAATTTGCGCATACTAGGGGAAAAACAATGGCTCAAGCTGGTTTCTATGATGGGACCGTTATTTATGGAAGGTGGCTAGAGGATGATGATGACTAATGTTTGTGACAGATTTAGTACCTAATTATCGTCGTTGTTTATTGGATAATTAAAATAAGGATGTAGTACCTAATTATCGTTGTTAATTATTGTAATAATGAACCCTTATTATTTAAATGTGTTCGTAATTGGTTATGTTATGTTAGCCTAATTATTATTTACTTTTTCTCTGAGTGCTAAATTTTATAATTTTACTTTTACTATAACATTCATGTGTTAGCATTCATATTATTATTTAATAATATATTTTATTTTGGCCCACTACAACCACTATAAAACAACAACAACCAACTATATTTCACCCCATGCACAACTAAACTCAAAGTACGTAGCATATAACTCAACTCCTAAAAATGAAAATATCAATAAGGTGCTTTGAGATAGACAGCTTAATGGATGGAGGTGTGGAAATAGGTAAGTTAACCGAATTCTGTGGTGACGGTTCAGCAGGTAAGACACAGTTTTGTTTGCAAACATTGTTGTCTGTCATACTACCACAACAATATAGAGGTTTAGGTGGTCATGCTTTCTACATTACCTACAGCTCGTGGTTTCCGCTAAGAAAGTTGCAGCAGTTGTTGCAAGCATCCGGTGGTCCTGTTTCTATCAACCCCGGAGACATGGTGGTCATGAAGAGAGGTGGTACACCATACGAGCTACTGGAATTTGTCAACGACGTGGACCTTTGGTTGAAGTCTCCTTCTTCCTCAAGCACTCCCAAAAAACTTGTGGTCTTGGATTCTATTTAAGGATTCGTGACTCATCAATTCCCAAATATTGCTGATGGCTTTGAAAAGAGATCAAACATCATAAAATCAGTATCATATGCGTTAAGGATAATGGCGGAAAAAGTATAATGTGGCAATGTTGGAAACCAACTCAATAGTCGATAACTCAGGTTACCCATCAATTGGTAACTGTTTCTGGAGCGGTGGAAGGATGGTCAAACCAGCCATAGGACCACAATGAGAGTTGAAGCTTCATGCACGTTATGTGTTGACAAAGATTGCCAACGAAGAAGATGAGACATGGGAACGCTTTTTCAACCGTGTTCGACAAGGAATTGTAGTGGACAAGGTGAGATTCCGTATCACAAGCAATGGAATAACATTATTTTAGTTTCCTCATTAATTAAGAAATAGTTTCGTTCCATTGTATTATTAGATTTGTCATTAGTTAAATTTGATGTTGTAATCTGATTTGTTAACTTCAATTTCATGTATGTTTAAATGTCATGTATGTATGTTTATGTCATGTATGTTTACGTATTTATGTCTTGTGTATGTTTACATTTAATATTCTTATGTTACATTTAATATTCTTATGTTACATTTAATATTCTTATGTTTCATATTCAAAGTAAAAATCATGCGTCAAAGAATCAATTCAAGAATCGAATCAAATAAGCATGTCTGTCATAAAAGAATCAATTTGCAGATTACCAATGGACTGACTGATGGGACGACACATTCAGACATCAACTATATCATAGATAACCTTGACAAAATCATAGATAACTTTTCAGAAAACATAGATAACTTGTGGTAAAGCATAGATAACTTTTCAGAAATCCTTTTCGGAAAAATTTCAGAAACTTTTCAGAATAGACTGACCTTATTGGATGACACATTCACTGGTCAACAGTTCCCTTGTACAACATATCACAGATAACGTTTCAGAAAGCACTGACAACTTTTCAGAACATGCAGATAACGTGTAAAACCTCATAGACAACTATGTCCTTTTAGAAATGACCATACAAATATAATGACCGTATATATTCTATCAGGCCTTTTAAGCGTTTTAAGGCCCAAAGTTTAACAATACGACCCATTCCACACCTACTAAATCTTTATTTTACTTAACAAAAAAAAACCTTATTCACATTTCTCTAACAAATTTTCATCATTTCACTTGGTTATTTAATTTCGTTTACGAAACCTAAAATTAAAATGGCCAACCACCATCTCCCTCAATGTCCTCATGGCTACCATCATGCTCAAACCACACCATTGCTATTAAAATCCTGGGAAACCTCATTCACTGTGGAACGCGAGACGATTTCAATGGAGATGTGGAACTCGATTTCAATGATTTTGTTTACATGATAGCAACCGCGGATGGTGACCGAACGCAAGTGGTTAATAATGAAGATCTGCAAAATATTTTCTTCCATCTGTGTGCTTCTTGGCCACTTAAACAACAAAACATGATCATGATCGGAAGGTATGGCACCATGACTCCTGCTTACATTCCTAATTTGTTTGATTTATATGGAAAATAAACCTTCCATACACATTTAATATGATGAAGAACACTTCTCGAACTTACGTCAGAATGACCCAACTAATACCGCAATGGCTTAAAAGAGAAGTCAATCGCAAACCAAACATACAATTTGGTGGTGCCATTTACCTCATCGAAACCAGCCCTATCAAGATGGTGATGCCTTGCTTCACTGACTCACTTTACATATTTCACGTCATACATGCCATACCACAACTCGACTTCATGGTATCAATGTTGTGTGACAAGAATCAGGCTAATCCAAACAGCAAGATAGATGATCCGACAAGTAGGTGTCATGCCGTTACAATTGCACCAGAGCTCAATAACGTGCCCCTAACCTTCGACAGAGGCAGTGCTGTCATAGTGTGGAATGCAAAGGATGTAGTTAGGCCTTCATTTCGTGATAATTTTATGCGTTTGATTGAAATCCACCAACCGTTGATAGTCATACTCACAGAAGCAAGGATATCAAGGGTAGGTTTTACCATGTTGTTCGAACAACTCGCCATAGAAAATTTTGAGTGGGAGATTAATGACAAGATCAAAGGTCTAACTAGAGGAGTTGTTGTTGTATGGAATAAAGAGTGCGTAAACGCAAATACCATAGTGGCAAACGAAAATATAGAAGGGGGAATGAATTTTTATGTTTCCATAAAGGTAAACGTTAACCAATAGTTTCACAACATCAGTTATTATCATATTTGACGACTGCACTAATGTAATTACAATTGATTTTGCAGCCTTTGCAAGCTGAGGAGTGAAGAATCCACTACTACAAAAAACACCTAGCACACCACCCCTAATGCGTTGCACGTATAAAATATGCGACGCATAAGGCTATCGCGTCGCTTCTTTTGATAATGTTGGACGCGATAAAGTTGAGAATAATTTTGAAAGAACCTATCGCGTCACCTTTTAGGTAATAGGCGACGCATAAAGTTTTCACGTCGCATATTATATACGAGGCGATGCATTAGATATAACCTATCGCGTCGCCTCTAAAATAATATATGACACGTTAGATATCTAAACCTTTCTGTCGCCTCTTATGTAATATAATGACGCGTTTAGACATAACCTATCGCGTCGCCTCTAAATAATATATGACACGTTAATATGTAACTATCGCGTCGCCTCTTATGTAATATGTGACGCGTTAGACATAACCTATCGTGTCGCCTCTAAAATAATATATGACATGTTAGATATGATAACCTATTGCGTCGCTTCTAATGTAATATATGACGCGGTAGATATAACCTATCGCGTCGCCTCTAATGTGATATGTGATGCGTTAGATATGTTAACCTATCGTGTCGCCTCTAATGTAATATATGACGCATTAGATTTATAACCTACCGCGTCGCCTCTAAAATAATATATGACACGTTAGATATATTAACCTATTGCGTCGCCTCTAATGTAATATATGACGCGTTAGATATAAACTATCGTGTCGCCGCTAATGTAATATATGATGTGTTAGGTGTATTAACCTATCGCGTCGCATCTAATGTAATATGTGACGCGTTAGGTGTATTAACCTATCGCGTCGCCTCTAATGTAATATGCGACGCATAAAGCTATCGTGTCGCGTCTAATGTAATATGTGACGCATAAAGCTATCGTGTCGCCTCTAATGTAATATATGACGCGTTAGGTGTATTACTTATCGCGTCGCCTTTAATGTAATATGCGACGCGTTAGGTGTATTAACCTATCGCATCGCCTCTTATGTAATATGCGACACGTTAGGTGTATTAACCTATCGTGTCGCCTCTAATGTAATATGCGACGTGTTAGGTGTATTAACCCATCGCGTCGCCTCTAATGTAATATGTGACGCGTTAGATATATTAACCTATCGTGTCGCATATAATGTAATATACGACACATTAGATGTAATTTTTTTTATGAGATAGATGTAATTTTTATTAAAATATTATTTTTTTATTTTTTAAGCTAATGTCACTTAAGCAAATTTCATTAACCTGTTCATTACCGTAAATCCCTAATACAGAAATTCCTCTCAATATGTTACTCCGTATTTTTCATTTAATTTTGAAACTCCCTCCTACACATTAGTCATTAACAAATTCAAGACATACTTCCTATCAAAAAAGAAAGCCACGACTTCACCCCTCCCACTTAACCCTAAACAACTCAACTCTTCCCATTGAGACTACAACCTTCAAGCACCATTGCCACTCCTCTCTACGCACTACCGTGACCACTATTGCCCCTCTCATCCTCCTTTTCCGCTTCTCAACAACCACTGGTACTCGTCGCTTCGAAACAATCACGGCGGCGCAAATTCGCTCCTTTCATCTCATCACAGCCATCGCCGCTCCTCTCATCTCCTCACAACCACCGCTTCCGCCGTCAAATTACTACCGCAACTACCGCGCTAATTCGGATTATCTCAGATATTTTGATTTACTTAATGCAATTTGTTATTTSGATTGTTTTCAATTTCTGAATTTTAATAATTTCAATACTTGCTTTAGTTTTTAGCCCAATTTCTAAATTTATTCATTAGCTCAATTTTTTAATTTTTACTTGGTTTAATGATAAATCCCCGATGGCGTTTACTTGTTTGGTGGTGGTTTCGATTTTAGTATCAGGTGAAGTTGGATGATGTGAATTAATTTCTCTTTCTTATATGCGTTAATGGGTGGTTCTAGATATTAGCTGATTGTTTTGTTTTTGCTTGTTTGATTGTCCTGTTGTGCTTGTTTGGTTGAATTTCAGGTGTTGTTCGAATTTCTTTGTGATTTTTTTCTAAAAAACCTTTTGAAATGCTCTTTCAGTGTTCGTGGATTTATATTTGGGTTTTAATTTTTTAATTTTTTATTTTATTTTCGTGGAGTTGTATCTCTATATGTTTGCCATTCAATATTGATGTTTAGTTTAATTTGGTGACTTATAAGAATTGAAATTGATACACTTTTTGTTCTTCACGATTTAAGCTTCACTTATTTGATGTGCTCATATGCTTTTGCCTTTCATTATCTGCTCAAATTAGTGTATAGCTATAGGTGGCCTTCAGGGATTTCTATTTTGATGATCAATTAGTGTTACTGTTATATCCTCTTTTGTGCTATGAAGTATGTGGTTTCTTAAAATTGAGCAATTGGCATTCACTTTTCTGTCATAGATGAAGTTTGGTCTAATTCAGGTTCTTTATATGGCAGTGAATTTCAAGACATATTTGATGTGGATAATTTTATTTCATCCCTGAGAGATGAAGTCGGGATTTTAAAGGAGCTTCCCCCAGGCTTAAGAATCGATGGCTCCTGTTAGTTGGTATGATATATCTTACTATAACAATCAGGTTAGTCTGATGCTCTGGCTTACTTTTTTTTTGTAAAGATTTTTGTGCTCTGCATCAGACATTTTATGCTTTCTTTTTTTTGCAGTTGTGGTTGGTCATGCGTGCTGTTGCTATCGTTGTTGTTCTTGGTCGTGGTCGTGGTTGCTACTGCCATTCAGCCACAATTTTGCTCGCTTATATGCATTTGTTGTGGATGCTCCTATTCGTTCCTGATCCTCATCAATTCTGCTCGTGGTTACAGCAATTCTAAGCCCCTTGCTTTCAAGGTATATTCTCCCCTATCTATGTTATGTTGTATATATTGAGGGTTTTATATATTGGTATTTTTTTTTTTTGCTGCTCCATTAGTAGATTGCTTTGTTGAACTTAAACCATTAACTTAGACTAACCTAATGGTATTGACATGAAGATGATGCTTAAGTTAATACTAGGTAGCTAAAACAGCACACAATTATTTGTGAGAAAAAGTTTCAGCAGACTTGTATAAAAGACTACTCTCGTGATTTCTAATCAAAGACTCCATGGTTAGTGCTATCTCAACAAACACTACCAATAGTTATTTAATCATGCAATTTGAAGGAAACAAAATATTTAATGAATATCCTAACCACTGATAATCAAGTAAACTTCTTTACCTAATATAAGTTGGTCAAATTCTAAACAAGATCAGAATAGAGGAAACATGATATTAACTACAACAAGCTTTACGGATACATTGATGACTACAACAAGCTTTAAGGATACACATGCTCAAACTGCAGCAGTACAATATATACTGACAGCTTTAGTGCTAAGTAGAACACAAACGGGACTACCTATAATCAACAAAAAAAGAACATGATAATACGGACAACCTAAAAACCAGAACATATATCCTAAACAAGATCAGAATAGAGGAAACATGATATTAACTCAAAGTAAAACAGAACATATATACAGATTATACTACACATATATTCACTATAAAACTCATTGACAAAATACAAGAAAAGGGCAAAATCAATGCACTGAACTTACAATTAACAAATGACTACAAGACAAAAGAAACTGTATGGTCACTAATACCCAAACTATATACTATTATAGGAAACCAACATACTTATGAGACTGTGTCTGCATACTTTTTGAGTCCTTACGAGAATGACTTGTAGTATGACTCTAAAATCCATTAAAGTACTTAATTCTCCTCATAGGAGAAAATCAGTAAATTACCTTTTTGGGTTATTTACAATTTATCCTTATAAAAAAGACTATTAGTTGCGAGCAAATTAGAGACTGGAACACTATTTTACTACATTCTCATCTTTCTTCTGCATGTACATGTTTTATAGGTTTATGTGCATGTGTAGGAGCATGTACGAGTGCCACCAAGTCCAAATGTACGTTAATTGTTGATCAGCTCAAATTCCTCAAAGCAATCGCATAGAACGAACCCATATTTGAGATTCATCACCATGCTACATAATCTGAGGTGGAGATTAGGAGTGAAAAATGGCTTAGATTTTTATTAATCATTTTGTATAGTACTTTTTATTTAAAAGTTTAATGAAGTATTACACAACTTTGTATTGGTGTTTGGATTCTTTTATTAATAAAATGATTATATTGTTTGATATTTTAATTTTGAAAATATCAATTATTTACTTATTTATTTATTTATTTATATATTTGCTATAATATATTAATTTGCTTTATATAATAGGCGACGCATATGGTACCTATCGCGTCGCTTGTTACATTAGAGGCGACGCATATGGTACCTATCGCGTCGCCGATTACATCAGAAGCGACGCATAGTGGTACCTATCGCGTCGCCGGTTACACCAGAGGCGATGCATATGGTCCTATCGCGTTGCCTGTTACATCAGAGGCGACGCATATGGTATCTATCGCGTCGCCTCTTAGGTAATAGCGATGCATATCATACCTATTGCGTAGCCTCTTTATATAATAGGCGACGCATATGCTACCTATCGCGTCACCTCTTATATAATAGGTGACGCAATGCTACCTATCGCGTCACCTCTTACATTATAGGCGACGCATATGCTACCTATTGCGTCGCCTCTTACATTATAGCGACGCATATGCTACCTATTGCGTCGCCTCCTACATGAAGGCGACGCATATGCTACCTATCGCGTCACCTCTTACATTTGAGGTGACGCATATGCTATCTATCGTGTCGCCTCTTACATTTGAGGCGACGCATATGCTACCTATCGCGTCGTCATACATTAGAGGCGACGCATATGCTACCTATTGCGTTTCCTCCTACATGAAAGACTCATATACTACTATCGCGTCGCTCCTACATTGAAGGCAACGCATATGCTACCTATCGCGTTGCCTCATACATTAGAGGCGACGCATATGCTACCTATCACAATGCATAGAAAATGGCCTATCGCGTCGCTTTTTATATAGGAGGCGACGCATAAAGATACCTAATGCGTCACCTCTACAGGCGATGCATTAGGTATGACACCTATCGTGTCGGGGGCTATCGCGACGGGCCAAAGGCGACGCGATAGACCATTTTCAGGCGACGCGAAAGGAGTTTTTTAGTAGTGATCGAACTACAAATACCTGCATGGTAAATTAATGCCGAAGGAAAGGAAACTGGAATCGTGTTTGCTATTTCTTTTAAATTTGAATTGTGTTTGAATCGTGTTTGATATATCTTGCTATTTCTATTATATGTTTAAATTTTCTTTGTATTGATTATTGTATTTGTTGTCATTCAACTAGTGAAGTATTGTATTTCTTATGAACTATTGAACTAATGTATTCAACAAAACATTTCAATTGTCATTTTTAATGTTTTCATTTAATGTTGTATTACATCAAGTAAATGTTGTATTCAGTAATAAGGAACAAATAGGTTGTAACATAAAACAAAAAAGGAACATAGAGGTTGTAATATAATGCTTTCACCTATTACAACAAATATTATTGTAATAAGGAACATCCCTCTACAACTATTATTGTAATATAATGCTTTCGACTAAACTACAACTATTATTGGAATATAGAACAAATAGGTGCATTACAATAATTAGACCAATTCACAAATCAAATTCACAAATCAATATTACAATGGTGCATTAACTTATACGTAGACCAAAACTACTACAACTAGGTGCATTCGATCAAATCCTTGGAGCAGAAGTACAACTAGGTGCATCCCTCTGATGAGAACGTAATTCTTCAGCAAGCCATTTAGGACACTCGTCATACAACGGACTGAAGTATGGTCTCTAAGCCCCCATCCCCAATTGATTAGGCTGCTGAAAATCTGTTGGATGCGCCTGCTGCTGCTGGGGCCTTGTCGTCGAGTAATTTGCCCATTCATTGGGGACTCTTATCGGTTCTTGAACACCACTAGAAATAGGGAACCCACCAACAAATGGAGCTGCAAGCGGTTGCCCTTGGACATGTTGAACTGATGCTACTTGACTCTGCATCTGTTGACTCTACATAGACAAAAGAAGAGCTTGTCATTGCTCCAACGATAGTATCATCTTCGCACTCCCATCCTCCTCTCCTTTATCCTGCTCCAATGATATAATGTCAACGTGCAACCAGTAGAACCACAAAACCCAGCATACATAAATAAGCAAATCACAAGGCTTACTTCTCAAAAACATATAATAGCACACAGCCATACACCAATCTTATACCTAGCAAACCCTTCCTTTTGTATCCTTATCGTTGAATGCTTCATGTGCAAACGCTATGCCACAAATCGCTTCATCTCTTTTTTCTTTTTTCGTTTTTTTAAATATAATTGGTTATAATTTTTAAATAATGCCCAAATTCACCAGGCTAAGTTGCTTAGTTTCTATTACAGCAAAATACAAAGATATTTTATGAAGAACATACTCTGGCTTATGTGTTACCTGTGAGTCTGGCATAATACCACATCATTGAAAAGTTAATTTCCTAATTTCTAGTACAGAGCCTCCAGATTTTCTAAATAACATATGTACAGTGTCTATGACTTTTTATTTGTTTACCTCACTCTTAACTTGTTTGCTTTGCCAAGTGCTAACTTCTGAAATAGGTGTCAAAAAGTTAATTTCCTAATTTCTAGTAGCTTTATCTTCTCCTTGTCTCTCCTCATTCTTATAACATAAACAAATAGACCATTTGCCTCGTCAAAAAAATCCTTTAAAGCCATAATCAAAACATGGATATGCAATTGAATTATGAGTTACTTTCTATGAAACTAATTCTCATGTTGATGTCCTTCACTGTTCCACTATTTTTTTTTCAAATTACATTGGCTGATCACTTTCTTCTCAGGCTTTTATGATCGAATTCTATCTGATTATCCTAATTACCAATTCAAATGCAATCTCCTAAGCTTCAAATCATCATAAGAACATGAAAGGAAAAAAACTAGTTCACTTATTACTTTTAATACGAAAATAATATCACCAAAAACTCAATATGGCCTCATAAATAGCTCATCTACCACCAATTAGCTAATTGTCCAAATAATTCTGATATCATCTTGCCTAAATTGTAATGCTCAAAATCCAAAATAAACTAACCTTCAGTTATGGATTTGGGAAAGCACAAAACAATGAGCTTGTTCATAACTAGCACTAGCCATAACTCTCAACTCTCAGGCCATAACTCAAATAAAACAAGGTAAAAAATGATTGTGTGCATAATAATAACACATACACAAACCAACAATGCTTCAAATTTCTAGTAAATCATAGTACATAACTGAAGGTCCTAAAATCTATATTTCAACTCATTCAAATCAACCAAATACTCCCAAAAAGCAATCCTTGAATCATCAAACTCATCCAAATAAGGAGAAAGGTCAACATCATAAGACAATAAGCTCCTATTTGCCTTATGAGACAATTGTTCATCCAAATAAAGACTAACATTCAACTTATTTTTATCAAAATAATAATCAATCCAACACAAAATAGTCTCACCGCTCTTCATAATAAGCAGTAGAATTCCCATCAACAACATAATAAGCAGCAGATGCAGAAGCATTTGAGATAATACCAACATCATTATCATTAATATCTTTAAACTCATTAATATTAATACCAAAAACATATGAAATTATAAAATTTTACCTTTGCCTTTTTACSTTTCGCCTTTCCTTTCCCTTTACCATCATTTGTGYCTTTCTTCTTTCCACCAWTTGATTTCCCCKTACTGTTAAGTTCAACAGCAGACTTGTACCTTGAATCTGTGGTCCGATGCTTCACTTTCTTCGGTGTTGGGGGGTCCTTGATAACCCTAGGAATTGAATCTGTTGTCGGGTCTATTGTCGCTTGCACAATGCTTTCTTGAACTCCCGGTGAACAATTGAATTTTTTACTCACAATCGGGCTGTCTTCATCACTTGCACGCTTATTTCTAACTGAAGTGGGGGACACTACAATATTATCTGCCACCTTGCTTCCACTCCGAGCTTCTAATTCTAGCTTCAACTTGGACATTGTCTCCCTAATCAAAGCCACCAAATTATCCATGTGCTCCTCCCCTGCTTCAGCAGCAAGGTGACAAAGTGAATCAAACTCTAGCTAGCCCATGTCATAACGCTTAACAACTTCAGTTTTTTCGTGATCATGATACTTCACCGGGACCTTTGTGTGACATCTTTCCACATCTTTGCACCA
Organism: Bassia scoparia; assembly: GCA_008642245.1. NCBI lineage: Eukaryota > Viridiplantae > Streptophyta > Magnoliopsida > Caryophyllales > Amaranthaceae > Bassia > Bassia scoparia. The sequence goes on from SNQN01005726.1 coordinate 23,654, forward strand.
CTTCCTCAATATGTAACGTTCTGGAACTTTCTTCACTTCATAGTACCCAAAAACACTTATTAGATGTCGACAAATAATACCATGAGCCTCCAGCATACCACAAAGGCACACAGCATCACCCGTCTCACTATCATACGACACAACATATTCACGAGTTCTCTGAGTTGGAACGTCCTTGCGTAATGTTTTATCACGATAGTAAATCCTATCCTCACATGCTTATAAACATGCTCCGATATCTTCCTACAACTCAAGTGCATCACATACATTAGCTTCAATATTTCTATTTGAATTTCAGGAAACTTCAAAGGGTGTATAATTTCTGAAATTGTGCCTCAATTGGAATTTCGGACACCAACTCGAGCAAATTACGATTCGCATCAGCATCTGCCCTCTCCTCCTTGTCCACCCGGGCTTCCATTGCTCTGAATTACTGTGAAGCAAATTCGTGAAGCATCGTCTTCTTCTGAACATACCCATCGAAGAAGCTGTTTATACTTTTTTACCGTTGAGTTGTCTTCATACCAACCCAGAACATATGCTTCAAATACGCAGGAATCCACATCTCCCTTTCTTCGTATAATCCTAAAAAAAATTACATAAGCCCATATCATATCAGTATTAGTATTAAACTTTAAAAAAATTAGAAGGAGGACAAAAGACTAATGGAATAATGTCTAACTGATTTCTGCATCATTATTAGCAAAGGATAGAAAGGTTGTGTATACTTTGTACCCTTGGGATGTACTGTAAGTTTTTTTATTCACCCGATTTTTTTGGTAAAAATTCAAAATGTCACATTGCATAATTCTAATTGCTACTCAAATACAATTAAAAAGATATGTGCAAATACAAGTTACTTCATTTGTCTAGTATGCCTCGGATCACGCGATCTGTGTCACAGACCAACAGCAGCTAATGATATCAAGAACTGACTATGGTTGATAGTAAGGTTGTTATGTATCAACACATCAGAATTTCACTTTAGGACTAGGATTGTACAAGTTCAAATGAAATACCCTTAATTGTTGTGTCATTATTATAGTGAAACAAAAAATCATGTTGTTGCAGCAGCCACAGCCCAGATGACTTTATCACAGTGGTTTATTACTTAAACCAGCAAATTGTAAATGTAACAACAAGGTTTCATGTTTAAATCTTGATATCATTTCATAATGACCATATCGACGGAAGTTCTTGATACATAACAGCAGCTTCTCTTGAGCCAAGGTTGTGCTAATGCAGAGACACAAGAGAACTCATCATTTACAAAAAGAACAAGAGCAAATATGTTCTCATTCCCTACATCTATTGATCTGTTTAAGTAGCTCTGACTATTATTTGCATTCAGTATTTCGATAGGCTATACTAATTGGTAATTTACTAATCTGTTCATTTAACTAACCAATTTATATAACTCATTTTTTGTGTATGCACTTGTTTACATCTGAAGTTTTGTGGCAGATTAGATTGCCTTACTTATTCTCCCTCCTACTCTCTTTTGGTGATAAACCTTTGTATTTGTATCCACTGCAATACAATTTAAATAATCTTTGTTTAAGATTTTGAAGTGGTTAATATGGTGTCCATGGGTGGTTTATTGATGATATTCTCCTGGGCAAGTGGATTAGAATTCTTTCCCAAGTTCTGCAAGGCCATAAATGATTAAATTTGTTAGCTAAAGGTAGTGTTTAGCCTTATATTACCTCATATTCTGACAGATGGCCTTATAGGAGCAAGATTAGTACATCTTTAGTCCAAAATGAATTGGTTGTGAGACTACTTGTCTTTCAAGCCGGCATGATCAAATCATGCCGGGAAACTTTCATAAATCTGTTAGTAATCTGTACTGCGATCTAAATACGATATCTTATTATAATTGAAATTTTCGAGGAATAATGGTGTCTATCATAGTGCAACTGTGCAAGAAAATAAAACAATAATAGAAAACTAGGTAACTTATGGAACATCAATTGCTAGTACAATCTTACAAATTTTATGGAGTACAGAAATACATCCTCTCCTAAAACCTAAAGCAAAAACTGAATTGCAACATGCCATATAGGTTACAACAAGCTGTATCAAGCAGAACTATTCTAAAAAAGCCACAGAAAATCCAGAATAAAGGAGGTGTCAAGTTTTGGATTTTTATTTCCAGGCACACATTGTCTCTGAATTTTTATCTATGTATTTCAGGTAAAGTTACCCCTGAAAGTGTTATCTACATCAGGTTGATGCATTTCATCAAAACAGTAGACAACAACATTAAATGTACCACAAATTGATCCAATGGATATATGTTTAAGAATTACCAAATTAATTCCACAACAAAAGTAATACCACAATTAACAAATAATTCCCACAACAAAATTAACAAATAAATTCATACCACAAGTAATGACAAATAACAAGCCACAAACTTCACTTTTAAAGCATATTAGCAAGCAAAACATTCATTATACAAAAGATAATAATTTTACATACCAAACAACCATTCATTCTCTTGTAGATTGTACTTCGATATAGTTGAGCTCCAACTTTTTTCAAACTCATCAACTGTCATGCTATCGTAAATAGCACCTTGAAGCCCGTCAATGATCTCAGCATAATTCGTATAACATCCCAACTTACTATTCATTTTCTTAAGGATGTGCCACAAGCACCATCTATGCCTTATATCCGACATAGTTGTTGCCAAAGCTTTTCTCATTGCTTGGCATTGATCGATTAAAATAACATCAGGTGCTTTTCCCATGCATGTCAACCAACTATTAAACAACCACTCAAAAGTCTGTGTTCTCATGTGAAAGTAGGGCACAACCAAACAAAATGGTTTGTCCATGGTGATTAACTCCCACAAAAATGGCGAACGGCAAGTTGAACTTATTAGTGATATAAGTAGAGTCAAAGCAAACCACGCCCGAAAACTCTTGATAAGCAGCTTAGCTCCTTGCATCGACCCACATTACATCCTTCAATCTATCCGTACTATCAAACCGCTCAGCATGATAGAATTTCTTGTTATCCGCAACCATCTTCCTGAAATAATTTATCATAGCATTAGCATCACCACCTTCGGCTTTCATTTTCTCTCGCTTCTTCTTCGCCACAACATTCCTTAGATCCCTCTCGGTGAAATTTGTGTTTGCCAACCCATGCCTCTCCACAACTAATGATTGAAATGATTGACTCACTTTACCACCGCTAGCAACATCATTGAATAGCCTCCGCTGCACCGAAGGATTATTTTTAATCTCCTCTTGCCTGTACATGCTCACAAACTTGGTCTTACTTGGTGTCGGTTCATGACCAACGTGGTCCTATACAACTTTGTTAATCACCCAATCGTTATCTGCAGTACGAGTTGCATAAACGCGAACCGGGCACCCAACCTTCTTTGATTGCCTAGTCACCGATTTTTCACCCTTCCTATTTAGATAATGCAAGTTGCTTAGAGAATGCAAACTCTTAAGTGAAACTTTACGACCATCAACTCTCACCCTAGTGTCTTTCTTCCCTGATCGCTCACACCAAAAAGTGTAGTTCCTCAGCTCATCGACATATTTTCCTTTCCTAAAAAACTTGAAGACTGTGCCCTTACAATTCCAAACCCATGTTGCTTTGCATAATTTTTAAAATAAGTCCCAATTTCTTCTAACTTGCTAAAAATCATACCAACAGCAGGGGGTGCAATCTGACCAGATTTTTGGTCTACCATCCGATGTTGCTTACCATCGGGCGTTGAGTACATTACGTCATTTCGAACTAACTCCTTCTCATCACCTTTACCCACCAACAGAAGCTCACAACCTTCCTCACCATCAACATTCTGCCAACACAAGCTCACAACCATCATCAACTATAATATATCTATTTTCATGATTAATCACCAACATGAACATAATCAACATGCAGTCAATTACACCATAAGTCCATAATCTAACAACTATATTATATCTATATTCATGGTTCGACTTAATGGAATTCCCATAAATTACATAAATTCATGACTTTAAGGACAAATAAATGCAGGAAAATTGACATAAGTTAAGGAATTTAAATTCACAATATGCCATCATTTTGACAATTAATAGATCATTTGGACAATTAATTCAGGTATTCACATCAATTTTCAGAAATAATTCACGAAAAATATCCCAACACCATTTTCACATATAATTCAGGAAACTTAATTCACAAACAAATAATTTACACAATGAATTCCTTATTTAATTTTCGAATTCACAATTAATTAATTGTATTATATTTGCAATTTACTTACCGATTTAGCGCCGCCATCAATGGCCTCCTCGCCGCCTTCAATGGCCTCCTCTGCATCTCCACTTCTCAACGCATCTCCACCACTTGAATCCTCCATCTTCGCCTCCTTGAAATTTTGGCCGACAAACACCTCCTTCAAACCCTCTTCCACCGCCTCGTATTTTGGCTGACAAACAATAATGTTTGTTCCCGCGTTTGTTATTCACCTTAATTTACCCCTTGGTTTTGTTTTTTGCTTTTGGCTTTTTTGGTTTTTCATTTTGCCTTTTATTTTATGTTGCCAAGTTGTAGTGTTTAATATTATTTTATGCGTGGGTGGGCAAACTTCGCCCAACATCAGTGTCCGGTAGGCCTGTCAATTCGGTTCAACAGTTCAGTTATGGTTGAAACCAAACAGTTCAGTTCAATTCAATTCAGTTCAATTCTGTTTGATGACACTACAGTTCAATTCACTTCGGTTTCGGTTTTGGGCGGATTGAAACAGTTCAGTTGAGTACAGTTCAGTTCAATGCAATTAAAAAAACAGTTCAATTCAGTTCAGTTCAGTTTTGGGCGGATTGAAACAGTTCAGTTGAGTACAGTTCAGTTCAATGCAGTTAAAAAAAAGTTCAGTTCAGTTCAGTTTAGTTTTGGTTGATAACAATTCAGTTCAATTTGGTTGAAGCAAAATCCAATTCAGTTCAGTTTAGTTTTGGTTGGTATCGGTTCAACTCAATTCGATTGAGACGTGATTCAGTTCGGTTCGGTTTTGGTTGGTAACTTGGTGTCGGTTTAGATCAATCATTTAGTTGAAATGTGATTCATTTCAGTTCGATTTCGATTGATAACGAATGAATTCCATTCAATTGAATTGGGATCCTATCCAGTTCTGATCGGTTGAAAGTGGGTTCGGCTATGAGAACAAGATAAATGTCATTGAGTTATGAGTATAAGATATCAAAGTCAACTAATCAACTCCGTATAAGATCAAAGTAAACTCCATATGGTATCGAAGTTAATTATTATTATGCTTTACGACAATACATCTTTTAAGGAGATAAATGATTGTATCAACAGTCTAATAACGATAGAGTTTCATACATTTAGTATGAAAGAGCATATTAGATGTTTGATGTGGTAGGTTATAGTTGATTTATGGGTTGATATCTTAATGTCTACTTTTTTATGATGATTGAAAAAGCAAGAGTATCTAATTCGATTAGTCTTAGAATGAAGTTTGTAATAGAAATCACAAACTTAATTACATTGTTTCGCTAAATAAAAGATGTTTAATACCACTTATAACAGTTCCCTTTATGATATTATGACGGAGTTCCCGATATGATCAGGGACTTACCTGTAAGTAAGGATTAGAGTTGAAAAGTGAATAAGAATTCTCAATCATTGTACAATTATAATTAGTGTATATTATTTTCCTAACCTTGTCTTAAGACCATATAAATCATGTCTCAAGGTGTAGATTACATTGCCAGTTTGTGCCTAAAACCCTGTCTGATTTTCATTTTTATCAGAGTTTCATATGTATATAATCATACAAATATCTTACCTTGTTTGCAGAGTATACCAACCATGTCAAAAGTTATAAATTAGATTGTTAGATGATGATTCAAACCTTGTCAAATTTTTTATACGAACCATAACTGAACTGGTTAATTGAAGTCTCTCTTTTATTCCCGAGTCTAATTATTTCAACTTGATAGGTCGTTCATAATAATCGAATTATTTTAATTTCATAAATAAACTCATGAAATTTTTCAAAGATTATCTTTTTTGGGTGTAATTTTGTACGCTTTCGATTTCAATATAGAATTATATAAATACCAATAACATTATATAAACTGGTTCAATTAACCAACTACTCTATCTTAGTTATCAATCATAGCTAGCTAACCTTTTAAACTATCTACGTTAATATATATGATTTTAAACGAGGTTTAAGAACACTAATAAACTATATCTAATTTAATTTATATATTTGATCATAACAGGTTAATTGTTCATGAAACCAAATCGATAAATGCAATACATACATTATCTCTAATTTTTGACCAAATAGGTACCCAAAAAGCACCAATAATAATAAATTAACAGATTAATACTATGGAATACATTAACTATTTTAAAGACTTAAATAGGGAATATCAACTGCAATGTAATAGACAAGTTTAATAAACATAAGACAAAAAAATACTTAGCTAATTTCTAATAATATTACTATCCACAAAAATTCAACACAACCGTAACCCTCTAAGCAATTGCTTTTCAAGTGGATTCCAAGACAAGCTAACAATGGACCAAATATCCTTCAAATGCCATTCCGTCAGATGATCCTCAAGACAACCTAATTAATGCAAATAGATAGGACTGAAGGCCATTGTCACAAAGTTCCCCATGCCTAAACTATATCAACATGGCAAAAGCTAATATCATGTCATCAATCCATGCCTACTTATGCAAGCCTTAGAAAGTTGGAGATGGGAAAACTACACTGTCATGTCAATAAAAGCTAGTCTATAGTCCATAACTTATCTATACAAATTAATTTGTGCAAGAAAATACATAGAAGATAAATTAAATTCGTCTGATAATTGAAATGGTCATTTGAAGATTCCATAGTTTGTTTATTTTATTATCTAGTGTTTAATTTCAGTTTAATTTCAATTTCAAGTTGATTTCACGTTCAGATTAATTTTAGTTTCAGTTTATTTCGATTAAGTTTATTTCAATTCATTTATTTGCATTCGGTTAAGTTCGAGTCAGTTTATTTTGGTTCAGTTGATTACTAGTTTCTCAGTTACGTTTCAGTTTCAGTTAATCTCAGTTTCAGTTAATTTCATTTCAGTTTTATGTTAACAGTTAATTTCAGTTGGATCGACTGAACAATACTAGTAGTAGGATGGTGAGTCAGAGGAGTATTGTGTATTGAGGAACTTAAGTTACACTTTTTCGGAATTAAAAAAGAAACATTAATCAAAAAATACGAGCAAAGGGAATTTCCAAACACAGAAACCTCAAACAAACGCCAAGAGAGAAAAAAACTGTGGCCTGATGCAACACAGGACTTCGTCTTATTATAATAGGATGCAACACCTAATTACAATCTAAGCACACATCGTTCTCAGTTCACAAGGAACTTCTTGAACCCTCGCAACCAAACCCTCTGTTGTGCACACTCTCTAAAACTCGTATCTTCTATGAAATCCCTCGGCTATAATTCTCACTCACAACCACCACGCTTCGATCAACAGAAAGAAGCACTTACAAACTCAATGAAAACAATCCTAAATGCTTGTGTGTAAGTATGAAATAAAGCTCTGATTGAATTTTTGCTCAAGTGTATTATTGTTAATTCCAACTGAGTGTATTTATATGTAACCATGAAGTGCGTAGACAGACAAGCAGTAAGTTACACCACTCCACTACTCCCTTTTTGTAGATAATGCTTGTAGTGGAATCTGACCAGCAAGCTCCATCATCCACGTTTACTTGAATCAGATATAGCCGTTTAATCCCTTGAAACCTCAGTTAGTTACACACGTTTTCTTCATAACCGATTCCCTATTATGAGCTCTTCCTTTTTATCAAACCGATTTAATTTAGAAAACATATTTTCAAAGATAAACACTTTAAATAAGAAAAGTATAATATAAGTTTTTAAAAATATATATTCAAACAGAAAATCAATCTTTAATATTTTATAAAAGACTTTATTATATAAAATCATATATACAATTTCCTAGGCTTTATTAGACAAATATATTTTCACAAAATACCGGATTAAAATTCTTTAATAATAAATCACAAAGATGACACGATAAACTTAATTAATTTATTTCCACCTGTTTTCATGTGACTTCTAGGCCAATTTATTTCATAATATACCCTATAATAACCATTAGCAGTAGCTGAATTAACATCTACGACAATCCATCTCTAATATTCTACAAGTAATTTTCCCAGTCTCTAATCGATACCCGCGACTGCTCATTTTGTACACACAAGCCCCAACTCAACCTTCCTTGACTTTGAACTTCTTCCTTGAGTTCTTCCATTTCTCCAATCAAGTTACAGGAACTTCTTCCTTCTCCTAAGGATGTCCTTGCTCCATTAAGGCTTCTTGAAACATGGAACCTTTAAACACATCACTAAACACACATATTAGATATTAACATATAGAGTTTGCTTTCTTGGTTTGGAGTGCCATTCATCAAAACTTAGGGTTCAACATTTCAGTTTTCAAACGGTTAATTTCAGTTTCAGTTTGTTCAGTTCAGTTTCAGTTTTATATTATCAGTTCAATTCAGTTTCAGTTTGATACAATTCAATTAAATTCACCTACAGTTTATTTCAGTTCAGTTAATTCAGTTAATTCAGTTAAATATTCAGCTATTTCAGTTCAATAATCAACTTGATAACGAAATTGTCAGCCCTAGTGTCCGGGATATAGTTCCCGTAACCCCTCGCCCTAAAACCCCAAATACGGTCTCTCTGTTAGTCAGTCAGTCAGTGTCAGCCAACCTGAGGAATGACATTATTCAGCACCACCCTGAACCACCGCACCATCACCGTCAACAGCCGCATCGCCACCGCCACTCGCACCTTCTTCACCTTCAAATCATCGTCTCCTCCCAAACCTCCAACCCCCCACAAACCCCCTCTTCTCTGGCAACCCCCACCATCATCATCATCAAACAACACAACAGTGCAACTCCTGTCATGGGGTCGCGGCTCATCAGGCCAACTCGGCATCCCAACCCAACACACCCTCATTTACCCAACCCCTGCTTTCTCTCTCCTCCTCCCGCCCTCCTTTCACGTCTCCCCTTCCTCCCAGGCCTCTCTCTCTCCTCCACCTCACCAAAGCTCCGACCGTTTGGAGGTCGGAATCTCATGCGGGCTGTTTCACTCCTCTTGCTTCGTTGACGGCCAGTTCTGGGTTTGGGGCAAAGGTGATGGTGGTAGACTCGGCTTGGCTCATGAAGATACCGTTTTTGCTCCCGAATTGAACCCGCATTTGTCCGATGTTAAGTGTTTGGCTCTTGGCGGTCTTCACTCTGTTGCTCTTACTTCTCTTGGTCAAGTCTTCACTTGGTCAGTTTTCATTTTCTAAAGTATTACTGTATTTTTTAAAATTTCCAATTGATTCTTGCACATGAATACTGCTTGCTACTTGATTGTTTGATTTTTCAAAGTATTCCAATTGACCTGTGATGTTTGAGGTGCACCAACTATAGTTACTTATTTGGATATTTGTATATTGTATAAATGACTAAATGATCATGGGAGTATAGAAAATTACTAACAAAAGCTGGCTCAAGTGGTAAACAATTTGATGCCACTTAAGGATGTCTAGGGTTCAAGACTCACGTATGCAGAAACTCTGTTGGTAGATTCACCCACGATATGCTAGATTCACCCACGATATACTCTGTCGAATTTGGATATAGTGGGTCAGTGGGAGGAGTTTTGGTGAACTGTACAGGCAAACTTAAATTAGCTGCTTAAATTGTGAAGGGGGCGTTTTGTATAACCAACATAAATGGAATGGAAATGATTTATATAAAGAGGAGAAAGAGTAATAATAAGTAAATTATAAGTGTTGTCTTTAATAGTTGTTTAATATCTCGTGGGAATGAAAACAATTGAGAATTTTATGATTGAAAGATGAAGCATAGTTTGTTTGCACTTTGCAATAGTATTATAGTTTGACATGGTTGACAAATGAAGGGATTATATCATCCGTCTTAAATGATATTTGTTACTCAACTTGTGCCAAACAATTAGCAATGGTAACATTTAAATGTTTTCCCAATTTTCTATACCAAACACTTTTTAAATATGTACTGCCTGCAACATGGAATTGAATGTTGAACCTTAGGTCATCTACTCATCTCTGATCGTGTAACTTAGTAGAGGAGATGAATAAAGTCATAATTGTCTGGTTTTGGGACACAAACCTCATTTGAGCTTTTAACATAATCAAATTCTCCAACTTGGCAACTCAAAAGTCAAAGCAGTAGTTTACAAGGGTGGTTTATGACTCGAGGAGCCATTAAGCATTTGTTTTGGGATGACAACTCATTTGAGCTTGGTTGCTCATGACCATTCAATTCTATCAGAATTTGACTTGAGGACTTTGGCTTTGTTGGAACTTGGAAGGAAATAGTATTACACTATTACTAATAAATTAATCAAAGGTGTAAAGATCAATATGCTCACTGGAAATATGATGAATATGTTTCAGTTTTGAGTCTAATTACTGATTCTGAATGTGTTTTACATTATACGAAGTGTGATGGTTTTACCTTTGATGAATGAAGTTTGCAGGGGTTATGGTGGTTTTGGTGCTTTGGGTCATACAGTTTACACAAGGGAGTTGGTCCCTAGGCTTGTTGAAGGTCCTTGGAAAGAGAAAATTAAACATATTGCGACAAGCGGAACACACACTGCTGCTGTCACTGAAACAGGTGTGTTCATTGCTTCCAGAAACATTTTCCCTGCCCAAATTTTTTAATTTGACTCTATCTTTAAGTGAGTTTCCTTCTTCTATGTGCTTCACGGTCCACATTTAGGTTGTGACTATAAGTGGTAGGATGCAAATCCTTTTTTAATTTAATAAGTCGTATTCATTTAGATTTTCATGATTGGGATGGTGAATTTCTGGAAGCTGGAAAATGAAACAACACCACTGTCAATCTGCATGGTAACAGCATGCCTACATGTGCAGTTGTGCACATACACCTTAGAGGGATAATTGCACTTGTAAATGCACAGAAAGAGAACAAAAAATGCAGCAAATTGGTGGTGCAAGAGATCCAAATATTTTGAGGCACTGCTAGGTCATATCATAAAATTACAAAGTGGAAAATACCAGAGTTATGAAGTAGAATAAATGACAAGCAAAATTGATCTAGTTATGTATATTTCTAAGGCTGACATGGAAGCTGATGTTCAGTCTTCTGCAGGATTAAAACTCAACTTTTAGTATAAGTAAATCTATTCAAGGCTCATATTGGTTTATAGGTAGAATTGTCCTGTTGCCTTAAGATATTTAAACCTTTAAGGTCCTTTCTCTTAATTAGAAAATGGCTGTGGATGGGCCTCCAAGTGACACCCAAAGTCCAAACATCTAAGGCATCATTGGAAGAGCTTTATGTGAATATTGAAGAGGATGATTGTTGGACCGACTGAACAATACAAGAGGGGGGGGGGGGGGGAATTGTATTGTAGGGAACTTAAGAAATTTTCGCGGAATTAAAAGAACTTAAGCAAAAGAAACTTGAGACAAGAAGTTTTCCAAACACAGAAACTCTCAAGACAAACGCCAAGAGAGGAAAAACTGTTCTAAATTGAACTTCACCTTTATAATCTGCTGTTTACCTGTACCTGTGATTCTGGCGTTATCTATTATGTGTTATAATATGCCTTTTCTTATTGTGTTCACTGTAAGGTGCTGGGCCAACCTGTAGAGCCCATAAATTAATGAGTCTGGTGATTATAGTCATACGGTTGGACAAAGTGGAATGGGCTAACCAGACTTCATAAATTACGGATTGACTCAAGTTATGGGATACCCTTAAGTCTGACTTTAGTTGTCCTCACACCAGTCCTGGGTGTCCTGAGTTTGCAATTTTATGGTTTGGCTGCTATTATTAAGCCGAGTTTTCTTATATTCATTTGTTCAAACATATTTTGAAAAATATAGAAAAAGTTCTTTCTCACCTTTGGCAGTTTGGGAGAATATCAGATGATAATTATGCTTCGGTTGCCTTAAATACCGTAGAAGCCATACGTAAAGCTCTTTTGTGTCGAATTTATCTTTCCTTAAGTATGACTTTGTACAATACCTTATAAGAAGAATACTTAGATAGCGTTTTCCTTGTAATTAGATCTCATTCTCTCTCCCGTCGATCGAGCAAGTGTGTCGATTGTAGAGTGATTGTTCAGGAACTATTGAGATCTCCACCTGTATGGTCATACCATATATACTCATCATATACTTCTATTCTATACATCTCTTCCACGGATTAAAAGAGCTTTAATATTTTGAAGAGAAAATAGACAGTCAGTCCAAGACAGAGTAAATTAGGTTTACTTTAGAACGATCGTAACATGAAGAGCATTACTCGAAGCTTCTTATTTCTACTTACTTAGCTTGTTAAGAACGTAACTCAGAAGAGAGACAAGGTTGGTTATTGTAAAGGCTATTCAACAGAAGGAGGTTGAAGGACCTGCGTGGTACGTTGTATGTGCTGCTAGTTTTTCATTATCCTTAAAGGAATCTTGTCGTTATTCCAGGTTGTAGTGACGGATCGGATTGTTTGTTGGCACATTCAGTGCTTTCGGTCCTTGGAGTGTGGGTCAGTATCCTATGTATGAGTCAATACCCTTTCTGGGGCTTTCGGATCTCAGTTAGGGAAATACACGAGCGAATGCGCTGGTTCTGCTCTGTTTGATCTTGCATTGAGAAGTAGATTTATTTAATGGAACTAATGCTATACCATTGACGTGCACCTTATTTTGGCACGTCTCAGTCTTCGGCAGAGAGGGATGAGACGTAGTCCCATGAGCTTTGAAGGCATCGTACCGTCATCTCGGTTCATCTCCCTGTCGACTGTCTATTGACTTATTGCTTTTTTATACTTGCTGGATCCTCTTCTCTGTCTAGGTCTCCCTCACAAAGCTACCTCCGTTTCCTTCGAAGCTGTCGTCCATTCCTGCAGATCACAATCTCAATAAGTCTTTCTGAAATAGGCAAGGCATGAAATTTGTCATATTAGTTTCACCTATGTGTATACATCCTCTTCCTCTGTTGAGTGATCACATACGATTCATATAGTTAAAAGTTTTGGATTTGACGATGCTGGAGTTTGAGCTCTTGTTACTTCTTCTAGCCCAGGAGCAGGTTGCGGTCTTTGCGTGGTCGCTAAATTCAAGATTAACACTTTAAACCCACGAACAAGAGTTTTAGGATGTTGTGCTTGGGTAACTTTATGGAGGGAAAATGGGCGGTTTAAATGCATTGTTAGAACAATGAACTTTCATACACAGAGTAACGTAGACCAAAGTCATGGGAAGTTACACTTATTGGCACTTTAACACTTCAAAAGTAGCTTAGAGCACTGGGCCACTAAGCACCCTAGAGACTAATTATAATGTGGAAAGTTGTATATATACGCAGAAGATTTCTATAGCAATGGAAGATCTGCCGTAGTTATTTCAGGCGAATAAGAGGATACTCTCAGTCAAGGGATATCCTAACTTTAGCGCTCTCACATATAGCGATATTGGTGCGCCTAGCGAGATTTGATCAAAACAGAGGATTCCTTAAGTTGCGTCACTAATAAAGAGCTATTGCGACATACATCAAGACCAGTAGGTTCAATTTCACGCGCTAGTCTAGTTAGTTACTAGTAGTATTATGGCTGACCTATTACATAAGGTACTCAATGCTATTTTGTTAGATATATAGTATATTGACCCTATTCAGACATTAAGGTTATCCAGATTGGATTGAATGACCTGATTACAGCCTGTGTAAGTTTCATTGGAGATATAAGATATTGACATTGATACCTAACTAATCAATGGCTCTTTCACATACGGTCTCACCCAAAGGTATTCTATTCGTCATAGTTACTTAAGTCCTCGGTAGATATTAAATCGTTCGTTCATTGCTCCATTGAACGTGTCGAACGACATTATAAAGGCGTCCAACCTAGAGGGAGGCCGAATGGAGTGTTGAAATTATAGCGAGTAGTCGAGTAGGTGGCCTCAATTGGTGCTACCCGCATCGAATCTTTTTTCACCATTCCTTTTATCGTCTTTTGCCGATTTAGTAGCGAACCTGGGATTTTTCGGTTGAAGAATTTGGACAAAAATTGGCTTTGACAGCTCTTGATTGCACCTTTGTTTAGTTTTTAGTTAATCGTCGCAAATTATATAACTGAATGTACTCACAAATAGCTAATTCGTCTTAACATGTTTTGATCTTTTAATGTGCTTAAGGAGGTATTCAACGTGAACTACGAGGATCCTGCGTAGTTGTGTTATATTCTGTCTTAGTTATGATAAGTCTGCCTAACATGCGTCATGCGCTTCTGGCGGTAATGATTGCCTGTGACATACTCCAAGTAGATTAGAGCTGGATTGTCAGGTCCCTCGTATTGACCACCCCACAACTTTGACTTGCTGGCCGGATACCCCTTATTGGATCACGACATATTGCCGTCTCAATCTCAATACGTTTGTGCATAGCTTGGCTGCATGGGGCCGATGATAAGACATATCGCTAGCCAGTACCCAAATCTCCAACGCTACATATTTTCAATCCGAACGATTGAAACTCTCTCTTATAGCAGGCTTCTAGGCCCAGGAGCCTAGCACTGCACCGTAATGTGGAGCAATGTGCCCATGGGACCGTGACCCATTCGGTGAATGCTCACAAGCATTGGTTAATTGAGATGATTATGAATCTCGGTACACTCCTCACAGAGGCGGTGTTAGAACATGTCTGTAGTCCATTCCCTCACGTCTCTCATAAGCTTTGACACATTTCATCTTCTCCCAGTATTACTAGCGCCCATAACATACAGGTGAATACGTCTGTGGCTTTTGTCACAGTCCTCTTTCCCCTGAATTTTGAAGGGTTAGGGCCGTGACCTCTGAAGCGTTCTCTAGCCTAGTTGTCCTGAGCGCTTGTGACTCCCTGGGTACACTTCATGGGTTATTTGCATGTTGGTGGGTGTCTTGTCGAATTGAGGTGCACGCCGTGGCTATATAGCATGATTATTCGTTACCCTGTCACTTGCAGACGGGGAAGTGGGCGAAGAGTTGGTGTGCCACCGACCTAGTGCCTCACACACTATGTGTCCGGCCAGTTGACACAAACTTATAAGGGTATCCGCAAGGAATGCATGGATACGAACGATTGCAGTAAATACAAATTTCGTTCCATGTGCTAACAAATTATTCGCTCTCCTTACACTAGTGGTCTCATTGTAGTTAATAATCATCACATTGAATCAAAAGCCTTTGTTGATTTTGAAGCGCATAATTAAAAAGTGGTTGCTATTATGTACAAACCATGTAAACTTTACAAGACAAGGCGATCACTTTAGTGTGCATAGTACGAATATTAAATAAGGGGTGTGGTCCATTATTACAACAGAAGTGTTGCCGACGACTTGGGACCCTCAAAGTGACTAGATTAGCTTCGTGTGTTGTGAAACCTTCTGTATTTGAAATATGCGCGTCTGTTGCTATAATAAAGCCAAGGATAAATTTTTAACTAAAAAGGCTTTTGTAAAACTAAATCTAGTACTATACAGCACCAGGACATGGAAGCAAACTAAGAGTTTTCCTTAAATTTTCATTGGATGCAATTAATTGATCCATTGCCCAATATCTATGCTGGACCTCTACCACCTGCAAAACAAAGCTCAATTCATGATTCATCCTAATTCATAAAGATAACTTCACAAGATACAATTCTGAACCTGCCATTCTCGAATCTTGTATTTGCCTCTAAATTCATACTAAGCACCAAACGCCAGACTTGACATGGGGATACCCCTTGTCCTATACGCTCCACGCCATACAATAAAGAGATATAAAATAACAGACGGTATATCACGAGGACAGACCCAATTGTCGCGTCCCTAAATCTATAGCCAAACAAATTTATCCGATCAAAGCACTTTCTAATATCCTAATTTTAGACACGAGGAATTTTAAAGACGTGTAGAACCTAACTTCGTCTCTCTAACACCTTTTCTCGACTAGCTTGCATAAATTTATTAAACTGGTGCACGCGAAAACAATCGGTTATAATCAATTTCGTATTATATTGAATTGCACGAAGACGGGATTCAAGAAACCGTAGAATTGTAAATACGCAGCTTGTCTTTATATTGTATTGTGGGATGTGGATTCATGTACTAAAATTCGCCTTCTCATTTATATCGTATTTGTAGGTTATTGATTCAAAGAGAATCGCTCTTGAATTAGAAACATGTCTTTGAGTTGTTTTGAGCGAGAGATTTAGATAGTATAGTTCCAGTCACGGACGATGATCTCTAGGATAATTGGTAGGATTCCTGTCGTTTAGTCGTAGTAGGGTAGCGTCGTGATTGTCAGATTGTTCCGTCTGTTTGAAGTTAGTACTCGAGACAAAGATGAGAAAAATCCATCCCTATATTAGAGACGGCAATACCATTCTATCTCTACTCAATCGGGATGGAATATACATCTCGACTGCCTTGAGACTGAGCAATTAGGGCAAAGCGAAGAAATTTTGTATATAGACTACCGTCGACGGCAAAACTAATACGCAGGACAATATTATTTCAGCAGTCGTCTAAATATTAGAGAGCACTGGAGTTTGTACTATAGACCTTCGCGTTCTCCTATAGTATGCGCTTATATCGCTCGCACCTACTTTCCTATGGCTAGTTATATTATTTACGCGTTGATAATAGGTAAGAATTTGCGCTATTATCTCTACTCTCCACTTTTAGAATTAGAGACGGCATTTTCGTTTCGAATCCCAGTCACTCTATATATTTGCTATTGAAATGGGAGCATATTTTTTTCTTTCTATCTGATAACTTCTGTGAAGCTTTGTTGCGTAGTACAATACGCTGAATGCAATGTCGAAGAACGGCATATATTTTACGTCTCCGTCTCACTTAATATTGGAACAGATGAATGTATAGCCTCCTGCCCATTATTTGCTCTTGCGTAATATGTATAGTTCATGCCTCTCTGTTTATTTAGTTCTGTCACATAACCAATACATAGTTGATATCTTTCCAATTACACACCATATCTGATATACACTAAATATATTCCATTATACTGTTAATTCACCTTAATTTATCAAATCTCACATTACGTGACTTACGATTTTCCCTGATTATCTGATCGTACTAACTGAAGGCTACCTGCTCTCTATAAGCCCAAGAGAGTTCTAGATAATTTCCTAGAAGGTTCACGATTTCCGATATTTTCTAGATATATCATGTTTTTCTGCGTCTTTGTCTATTTAACAGTGCAAATTCATAGAAATCTAGAAAAATCTAAGAAATAATTTAAAAAATACTGGCGGATTCAAAAATATTGTAACACATTGATGAAACAAAAGCTGAGATCGCCAGCGAACTTGTTGAAGAACAACTTTAGTTATCGAAACGAAAGCATTTCTACTTGTATTTGCCTTTAGCTCAATAGTTCGAGATACGACCTATATTTCAACTTCGTGAGCGCAAAGCATCTTTATTCTGAAGTCACAAACCAGACGCGGTATTGTTTTTCATCACGGATTACTCATTGGGACAATTTCAGTGTTACAGATAGGGAA